>WOFM01000596.1:422785-630657 GCA_011428145.1 Ericerus pela
GATATATTAAACGGTATTAAAGTGAATATATTTTATGGTCTTTTTTGTTTCTTACCTCGGAGCCAAAGGAAATGGATTTTTGAAAATTAAAATCAGGCCTGTAGCTATGCGTCAAGACAAAAACTTGGCTGACAAATCCGCCAACCTTGTCTAACGAAAAAAAAAATTTTTTTTCATTTTGCCTTTTCCAAAAAAATATTTACTACATCTTAAGCAGAATTAAAAAAAATTGTTTAGGTGTTTTCTGCCATGTTAAAAAGTCACCTTTCGTGAAATACTACTTGCCTTGGCTCAAGCAAGGGTTGGCTACGGGCCTGAATTAGATGGTTCGGTAGCCGAAAAAATTCGTGTGGGTCGAGTCGAAAAGTCGAAAATTTACAGGATTGTTTTTTTTCGTTCGTGGAATACGGTAAATCCTGGCCCGAGAGTGATGGAGTGGACCAATGACGAGGTCGCGCTTACCACAAACCGTAACGCCAACATGAAAAATTGTTCGACAGAAAGATCAGCTAAAATAGGTTCATTAATCAAATCCAATGTATGAACACAAATTTAAAAAAATAATGACAAACTTAAAAAAAATCACTTGACCCAAAATTCGAAGTATTATTACCTGCAAACTCAAACAATTATATGATACTTATCACCCAGTCACCTGTTAACGTCTGTTGAAATTAGGGTTCGAAACTGAACACCATGGAATATAAGTGGATAATCGCATTTGATGTTTGTAGTGTTTATTTGAGGGATTTTGGTATTGCATTCGTGTGGATTTGTCCACCTCCTCTTACATACCACGTTTTTAAAATTAAAAACTTGAATTTTTCCTCAATAAATTTTACATTTAAAATGTTGAAAACATCCTGGAGGAAATGAAATATCAATTTTTCTCTAAGGCTCGTTTGAATTTTTCTGAAAGTGAAAAACAAAAATTATTAAAACAATCCAATTATCATTGTTTTTTTGTTTCGAAAAGTATGGTTGAGATCAGAAACTCTCCATGGTTACGCTCTTGTTTTATTTTCAATATGTTTGAAAAAAAATAGTATAGTGTCACAAAATTCTCGTAATTGGTGAAAGAAAATCATTACCAAAAGTACCACAGGCGAACTTATTTTTATGATTAAACTCTTGTGTGAAAAAGTTACCTTAAATCGTAATGCGGGGACTTGATACTCGTATGACGTAATAAGGTTTTGCACCCCTCGATAATAGTCGCCGCTGAAAGGCTGACTAATGTTCGTCTTTATGACATTAAACGAATAGCACAAAAATAAATTCGAACAGAATTGCTTGTAATTACTTGCAAGTAATGTACGAGAACCAAACCATGACCAATCAAACAATTACAGTGATATCACAATTTGGTACACAAATCTGTCTGTTATTTTTTATCTTGACAAGAAATGACGAGAACCACCCGTATACACAGATATACGTATTTACTATGTATGTGTATACGTGTGTGTAAATAAGCCCCTATATAAACCATCCAAACTGGCTTTAAAATTGCCAGTGTTTGCCTAGGTTTTGGCTTATCCATGTGTGTGTTTGTGTACATATGAAATGGCAGAACATGCAAATAATATGTTGATTACCTTTTTGTGTGAATATTCTTTCACATAATATCAAACTATTTTTTAGTTTTTAATTCTGTCAAAGGGCTTATATATTAGGGAGATTGTGGGATCTAAACCCCTTTCTTTGTTGCAAAAAAAAAATATTGACCTTAGAAAATTGTATATGTTTATTTGTGGAAAGAGTAATGTTGTGGGGGGCTGAGAGTCAGAAAAGAATGTCAAGAACATTTTTATACTCCTACAATTGTGCTATGTGTTTAGGTACACCCAGAGACGTTCAGCTAGAGAAATGTCCAACACCCTATATATAATATGATTCAAAAATATGTGAACGATGAAAGTGAAACTATTAGACTTAAACATTTTGCGCATCCAAAGCTGCGTGTATTTCATGAGATTATCATTGTGATAATAAGTCACTTCTATCTCTAATGTTGTGAAAATAAACATCTTCATATGAATACAAACGTTATCAAGCTACGACATGTGTGCAGTAACTCGTATCACGAATCCTCCCTCTCCAACTCCCCTAAAAAAGAGAAAATAAAATTTATTAAGAGGTTAGCAATTATACCGATTTTCCTCTCGAATGGCGAATGTGCTTTGCTTAATGTATTTTCATTACAATTTTTTCCTCTTCCCACGTAAAAAATGTTCATGTCGTCCTCTCTCCCAAGTTGGAGGCCTACCATTAATTACGCACACATCTTTGATTTGTCAATTTCCTTCAATTAAAAAAATTCGGTTTCAAGTTTTTCCGACTTCGAAAACTTCCGTTTTTACGAAGTACGAAAATTGATGTAATGAGGACACGAAGGTCTCGTGCAAATCGATTTTTCTCGTCGCAGACGACTCCGGTGGAGGAGAAGTTGAAGGCAAAAGTTGTTACATTATCGTCGTCACCATATCTTATGTATCCGATTTTGAAATCCTGTAAGTCCTTTTGTTTTTATGACGACTCGAAGCACCTTACCTTTATTTAGGCGTTCTAATTACCTACTCGATTTTGCGAATCGACAATTCCATTTGAATTGTGTGGTCAAAAATTGGGCGGGCTTGAAAAATGTGGTTTGCGGGAATGTTAGTGTGGGGCTAAGGTACTTTAACGTGCCACAATTTGTACTCGTATTCCGCATGAGAATCGATGAAGGCGTTATCGTGTGACTGGTATGACGTTTTTTCTTCCTTTTTTTCTTTTTTATCCAGTTTGCTTGCAAACGGGGTATTAAAATTGACCTCACAAAGGGTTATGGGTGAGGATGATGAAAATTATCCGTTTCATGAAAAAGAAAACGATTGATACCATTTTTTCATTTTGACCTAATTATTATATGTGTGCTTACATACATACATACATATGGATCAGTGTCGATAGTCTTTTGTAATTTCTAAATGTGAAACCAGCAATGAAATATCGATGTAAATATAGGGAACTATCCGTATAAATATCGATTAATATCGATATAAATATAAGTTGCTATCAATATTATTTTGTAGTTTTTTCAAGTAAACTCTCTTTCTCTCCATCTCCATCTAAAAACTGGGTTTTCTAGTGAAGCATTGCTGCGCTAGAGTTTTTTTTTCCTCACGTGGGACGAAATTTTTCAAGCTGTTCTTGGTATGAAGGTACATTTTATGATGTATAATACCTTAAGAGAAACGAGTGAGTTTATGTGATCAAAGGATGGATCATTTTGATGCTCTTTTGATGAGAAAAAAGTTGACCTGCTCAATATTAAAGTAGGTATTTCCTAATAATTTCCTTTTTCGATGGCAAAACAAATGAAAATTGACATTTTGTGGATCGATTTAGTGCTAAGAATCATTTTGTTTGTTGGCTTCTTTGGTCAAAAATGTTGACCAATTTCTGTGTTTCATTTTATAAATTGTAGTAAATTTTTCCTTGTGAGTGGGATTTATGACGCATGAAGAAAAATTGATTTTTTCACTACTTCATTGTCCTCCCTCCAGATATTGCTGAAAATACCCGCAGTTACTGCAAGAGTAAATAAACTTTACCGTTGAA
Organism: Ericerus pela; assembly: GCA_011428145.1. Classification (NCBI taxonomy): domain Eukaryota; kingdom Metazoa; phylum Arthropoda; class Insecta; order Hemiptera; family Coccidae; genus Ericerus; species Ericerus pela. The sequence goes on from WOFM01000596.1 coordinate 426,392, forward strand.
AAAGTAAGATTGTTTATGATTTTTGGGATTTTAACAAAAGTTTTTGCTTTTTATTCACGAGTTTCCCCTCAAAACTCTCAAAAAAAAAGGCAAATAAGGCTAGAAAATGTCGATTTCTGAAGTAAATGAAATAATAAATGGATAAATAAATTAGTACAATAAAAAAGTCAAATATAAAAGTTTTCAATAGAATTATGGGTAAAAATTACCTTTTAAATGAAGTATTTAGGAAATTTATGACATGAAGTGTGTTTTAAAGTTACATAAAAACGTAAGCAAGTTATTAAATGATTGTTCAGGAAAGTAAATGAAGCAATCCTGCTTTGATAAGCATTTTTGGTCCATCTGAATTATATTTTTTTCGTAGCAATAGTTAAGGATTTTTTCAAATCACCTCTACCCATGAACCGTCGAGCCGATTGACACAATATTTTGCAGATGATGGAATATATATTCAATGTCTGCACTAAATTCATGACTATAGTTAAAAATTAAGCCGTTTAGAACCATTTAAGTCACAAAAGGAAACATAAGCTATGTTCGACATGGCCACAAAGTGCTGGCAATAAAAGTTGAAGTGCGGTTTTAATAGAGGTCTGGTTCTTAAAATTTTCGGTTTTCGGTTTCATTTGAAGTGCGAAAACATTATCATTCCAGAACCAGGGACGGATTTGCATGAGATTTTCGATAAAAAATTATATTATTCCAAGGAAGGTTTATTTCCATCAAGGAAACCCGTAGCTCCCCTGCGAAAAAGGTTACCAATTTCTACTATATGTGAAAACAAAAAACGGATTAACATTTCTTAAGCTGAATGAAAAGGAGTTAGATAGAGAATTGAAAAAAATTTCGTTCTCTCTTTTTGTTCATCGTCTGATTACTACATCGGATCTTACAACGATGAAATGGGTTCACATAGTTAGGGTGATTTCCAGAAATGGGTCTGTACAGATGTATCGTGGTATACCTCTATTTAAATATACTAGCAAATATTACCCGTATTGGGACCGGATCAAGCTAAGATCATACATTTAAAAAATAAGAAAAATAAGAAAAATAAGAAAATTAACCAATGAAGATTGAAGAAAAAAGTAAGTATAACTTCTAGTGAAAACATTCGTATTAATTAGTCTTCAACTCTTAATTTTTGGAGTTTCCATATATCGGAACTCACACCACTCCGCTAAAGCAGAACTGATAACTTATAACAGAACAGGTCCAAAACTAAAACATTCATTAAAACCTTTGAACTTGTTCGCAGCTACCAGTTTTTTGAGTTTTCACTTCTTAGAACTCGCACTGCAACCCTGAAGCAGACAGAACTAAAAATCAACTTTCATTAGAACGAGTCCAAAATGCAAAATTTTAGCAAAAACTTTGGAACTTAATTACAGCTCCCAGTTTTTGGATGTATCGCTTCTTAGAAGTTCAGAACAACACAGTAACCCTAAAGCAGCACTAAGAACTAACTTTCAACAGAAATAGGTCCATAACTAAAACATTTAGTTAAAACTTTCTCTAACTTATTTACATACAATTCCCAGTTTTCTGAGTTTGCATTTCTCAGAACTTACGCTACAACCCGAAAGTAGAAATGAAAACTATCTTTCAAAAGAACAGGTACGAACCAAAATTTTTTGTGAAAACTTTTAAAGAAGCGTTTCAAATCACTTCTCTATTCCCTCAACCCTAATCTGTATTCTGTGAAGTACAGAAATTTTAGAGAATAAATCAAGAAAAACAATATAAACCATAACACAGCTGTTTCGCTTTCGTATTTTTTTTAAGTATTAGATAACAGAGAATAAATCAGCGAGTATAAACCAGTTATTTTTAATTGATAGTCCGCAGACCACAAGTGACTCCAATGATGATTTTTTTGTGAGCCGCGAAGAATTTACAAAGTTGGAAGTATTAAATTTTAATGTTTTTTAACTATAATAATGTACAGTGATGAATTGTTTTTAAAATTTAAATTTTAAATTGAAAGTTACTGATCAACTTTAATTTGTTATAGTGCTGATTGGGGTCATATCCACAGTGGGGAGTTTTTGAGTGCCAAACTTCTCCCAAGTCTCCAAAAGAAGCATATCTGTTTTCAGACACAAAAGACACCTGAAACTTTTCGTTCGCACTGTTCACAAAATTGTTTTTCTCGATTCTCAATTAGCAACCCTCATCCCAAAGGTGAAACCTCAATAGGACACTAATGCGGGAAATTTTTGTACTTCTAGATTATTTCTTGACCCCCCCTATCATCTTCAAAAATTTATTTTGGACCGTGGGTACAAAAAGGTTGAAGACCTCATAAATCATCTTTAACTTGTTTGAAACTCCAAATTTTTCGAGTTTTCATTTCTTATAACTCACACTAAAACCTTAAGCCAAAGCTGAGAGCTAACTTTCATCCGAACAAGTAAAAAAAAAAAAAAATTAGCGCAGCAAGCCTCGCTAGAATACGTAGGTTTTCGAGAAAAAAGAATTATAAATTTTGATGGTCACATTAATTGTCTGTAAGTTTATATGGGAAATGATATGTTATGATCATATGAAATTTGTTAGCGCTGACGAAATATTAGACGATGTGAAATTAAAAACATTATTTCTTGAAATGAAAAACCAATTAAGATGATGAAGTATGGTGAGTAATAATATAATTATATAATTTCAAATAAAATCAAGAAATCTAAAGTTAAGATATAAAAAACAAAACGTGACATGTGGATAATTTTGTAAAAAGAAAAGTTCATGGAAATTGGAAAAAAAAAGTGGAAAAAAAAAACTTTAACGGAAGTACCGTCAGGTCGATTCACACCAAATTTGTAGCATGCTACAATAAATTATAATAAATATTTGTTTCAAATTGTGTACATATTGTTTCGAATTCCGCATTTTATGACCAATATAAAATCAAAAATAGCGGTAATGGAAGTCCCGTCGGGCCGATTCGCGCCAAAATTGATAGTTTATTAAAATGAATTAAAATAATATTTTTTCCGAATTTCACGGCTATCGGTGCAAAATTCAGAATTTCTAGCCATAATAAAAACAAAAGTGGTGGTACCGGAAGTACCGTCCGGTTAATCCGCATCAAAATCAATAGGTCTGGTCCTTGGCCTATTAAAAATATTGGTACGAAATTTTGTGATTATCGAACCAAAATTGCGATCTGTTGTTCGGTGGGAACAAGAAACGGAATAGTTTATTAGTGCTAAAATTCTCCTGAGGTCATGAAACGAAAAACGTACCCACCCAAACTGTAGAAGCTAATACCGCCCCAAGTGTAGATTTTCTAAAGCCAACCTACTTGAAAAACCCCTGGCAACTTACATTATACGCCTGTATCAGACAACCTATTTTCATTTGTCGATTTATTTTTTTGTCGTGCATCTCTAGCATCAAACTCTTCCGAATTATCTGTATATTTCCTATTTCTCAAAAACAGGAAATAATGACTATTTAAGGATAGGAGTCACTTTGATTGTTCCTGTATGCATGTTCGAAAATTCTTCAGTTAGTCGACCAATGAAACGGACCACTTACGAAACCGACCACATATGAAACGTTCATTAAATTACTTTATTTTCTTCCTTTACTGAAGTATATTTTTCTCAATCGTTGTTTTGATAAGACGTCATTGCATTTACTGTATAATAAAATTATAATGTTATCGACTACTGCAATGTTGATTACAAAATTCGCCGTGATAGCCGAATCGAATCGCGTATCATAATAAATAATAATTAGTTCGTTTCGAAACCTATTAACTGCAAATTTCTGTTAAAATTCGTAAAGTTATTGATAAAAATTTTTAAATTTTATTTAACATATGTTTTATCAATAAAAAGTGAAAAAAATTATTCGAATGTCATTCGTTGCGAGGCTCCGGAGGGATTCGAACCCTCGATCTCCTGTTTACTAGACAGGCGCTTTAACCAACTAAGCCACGGCGCCTTCGATGTGTTGCGGTAGATTTGAATGCTCTTTAACTTAACACTCAATTTTTATTTTTTATATCGAATTCAATTTTGTATTAAAGATTTTCCTTTATTCGTTTTAAATTTTATGCAAACGTTTGATTGGTTTCACTGATGCTGGGAAAGGAAAAGGAAAAGGAAACTGTGAAAACAATTTTTGGTCTCCCATCTTTAAATTGAAAATAATGTGTATTTTTTTTTTTTTTAATGTTATTTGTATTTTGTTAAGAATAGTTCCTGTTTAAATTTCAAGGGCCAAAAGAAAAAATCTTTAGTAATTGTTTCCGCTTAATTTTTGCTTGAGATGGATTTTAGTTTCGCAGTTGTTAAATAGCACGCACTAAAATAATTGAGTTTAATAAAAGAATTTCCAATTTGAATTTTTCTTCGAATTTCTGAAAAAGAAGAAAAGAAAAAAAGTTACAATGTTTCTATTTCTCGTATGTACCTGACACGTTTATGATCATCATTTTTCTCTTGTATATTGAGACACATCGTAATCTATATCAGAGAAGTAGCTAAGGGGGTGGGGGAAGGTTCCCCAAAATATTACTGGATTTGCAAAATACTCTGGTTGTATTTATAACTGGCAAATCGTGCAAGTTTTTTTGTTTTTTTTTTCAGTTTCTAATGGTTGAACTGTAGTTGGCAATTTTTGAGGTGGAAAAATTAGTAGTTCTAGCAGTTGTATATACTAGTCGGTAAATCATGCCAGGTGATGACTTTTCTTTGGAGGCGGTGATTTTCAAAAATTTCATTCGGAAGTTTTCGATATTTCCCTCCCTAAAAAAAAATAATATTCTGGGTACATCCCTGATCTATATGTATTTTTAGAATGCTGAGCAAGAAATGGGACCTGTTACTCAGAAATAAAATTTCACAGTCTATGGGCTAATGCAAGAATGTAGTGATGTTAAAATTATCAAATTTTCAGTATCGATTATATCGATATTTTTTCAAGACAATATCGATATTATCAATATTGTATCGATATTATCGATATTGTATCGATATTTTATTATCACTACTAGGCTAGTAGAGAGTCTTATGTATTTTTCTGTGAACTTATAATTCCATTCATTTTCTATGTCCTATAATTTTCCTAAATTGATTCATTCCCATTTCACATTTTTGTAAAATTAAATTGAAATTTGAAAATTACTTTTAGTTTTTCCTAATTACTTTTTCTTTTTTAAAGCTTATTCATTATAAAAACCAAATATGCCAAATTGATTATGAAAATTGGAAAAATATTGATATCGATATAATATGGATATAATATTGTTGAGACCACCAATCCTTCTCCCCTCTCACTCCACGAACACACGATTACATAAAATACATAATTTATTTATATCTATTCGCGGCTACACTGATATACCACTTCCGCCGCTCATTCATTCGTTTCCGCTAACACTCGTTTATCTATCTTGAAATGTACTTTGCTGAAATTATGTAACTGTCTTAAAATACACTCGCTTCTTGGATGGAACTTCGCTTAAATCTTCCTTTCTTGTTTCATCTCCGGTCCTCATCCTCTATAAATATCGATATAATATTGATATTTGAAATTTATATCGATATTTACGATATTTGATCCATATCTGTTTAGACCACCAATCCTTCTCCCCTCTCACTCCCGCGAACACACGATTACAATAATATATATTTTATATCTCTGTTTGCGGCTACACTGTATTACCATCTCCGTACATACTCGTTTACCTCACTCAAACTGTACTCATACTTAAATTATGTAATTGTTACTAAATACACACGCTTCTTGGACGCAACTTCGAGTAATTCTTTCTTTCTTGTTACTAATTTGTGTCTTCACCGGTCCTCATCCTCTATAATATCGATATTATATCGATAATTTAACATCACTACAAGAATGATACTTGAGTAACAATCATTTCTGCAGAATTACCCATACTTATAGAGATATATAGATTTGTACTTGTCATCTATAATGTATAATAATAAAGAATTACCTACTCAGTATCATTCTTGCGTACGGCCCTAAAGTGATTATTGAAAAAAAAAACGAACATTTCGTTTTGTGTTTGTAATAAAGCTACAAATATCTTAACAATAAAAATAGATCAATTAAGAATTTTTTAATTAATAATATGCCTAAATTGTAGGCAGAATATAAGAAAGTATGTACCTAGTGTGTATTGTATTTTATGTCATAGTTGAAATTTGAAAAAAAGTGTATTTTAAAATGGGGTTAGTAGGTTAATATACATACTATATGATCGCAGTAAGACATGTAGAATACACGTTCTAGAACCCAAAAAACACCAAAAAATGTTTTTCTCGAAAATCTATTATAAAATATTGACAAAATTTTCATCCGCCCTTCTAAAAAATCCTATCTACATCACTGAGTAGATATAAGTGAAAACAAAAATAATCGAGCAATGGAGAATAGGCATTCGTGTGAACAAACAGTTCTTCTTTCACATAAAACACATACACAAAAAAGAAACTCTTATTTTGCTCCCTTTTCTTGTCCAGGGTAACATGTATTAATTAGTGGTGAAAATTTTGAATTATGTACGAAGCAGTTGCTTAGCCAGAGTTGAATTTTTTGGGGCGAGGCACGGGATGGAAAAATATTTTTCTTCAACAGCGTAATGTGAGACTATATTTTTGAAAGCATGGGAGGTAATCAAAAAATTTCTAGGAGGGTCTACCTCAACCCCTTCCCATTCTTACGCCGCTAACACGAAGCGGAAGTAACATAAAAATGTTAGCGCTTTCCCTGAATTTTAGATGTCCTTGAATGTGGTCGAGTTTGGGCCCCTTTGCTAAATACTTTTCGCAATTAAAAATGAAACTTGAGACATTAGTTTCGAAATAACTTGCTTTTGACCTCGTCATTGGAGTTGAATGCAAGAACGATACTTATAGGCCTATTAATTCAGAAATTCTTCAGAACTGGTTTAACCACTGTTTTTGTATGGGTAAGAAATTCTGGAGTCATAGGTAATCCTTGAGTGTTGTTCGTGCATTCTGTCATAAATGAAATATAACTTTCGTATTAAACTTGACGGTTTATGGCCTATACGAAAGAATTGAGAGTTTTTTTTTCTTAAAAAGTTGTTTTGCTCTTGAAATAATACAATATTAATGAAACGATTCACGTTATATAAGTTTCATATTTCTTATCATAATTTTATCATCGTTAGATGCATTATTGAAGGTAAACGTCCTTGTTTAATCAGCAATAATTTTTACTAAGTTTGCCTGCAAAGAGTGTATTAAAATTGATCTCACAAAAAGGTTAGGGTGGGAATGATGAAAATTATCCGTTTTATGAGAAAATAAAACGATCGGTACCATTTTCCCATTTTGAACTAATTTTTTTTTAAAGTATATATATATATGATATACATGTACTGTGTGTATCGCCTAAGTTTTGTGTTCACGGTTTTGAGAAGACTACAAAATGGATAGAGCTGAAATTTTCATGAGAAATGGTTACCATAAGTCTGAAAGAAGTTTGATGCCTATCGATTCCGTAGTTTCCGAGAAAATTGGAAAACAATAAATTTCTGGAAAACCGGTTTTTAGCAATGAAAAACTGATAGATCGATATTTTTGTTAAAGATACTGGTAATTATCGATAGTTTTTTGTAATTTACTTACCTAACTGGCATTAGTGTTGGGACCACCAATTCTCCTCCCCTCACACTTCTGGCAACCTTGAACTATCTTTCTACAAACACTTATACATTTATACTCGTGGCTACTTCTATACTCGTTTTGCCATTCATCCTTTAGTCTCAGTATATATTCGTTTCCTGGATATCTTTCATACTCTACTCTACATATTTTCTTTGCTACAATTACTTACTTCTGAGACGTAACTTTGAGAACATTCTTTTTTTTTTTTTTTTTTTTAAATCCGTCGAACGTCTGGTTCACAACCTCTATAATTAGCTATGAAATATCGATATATGGATACATTTTTGTCAAATATCGATAACTGTCTACACAAATATCGATTACTATCAATATTATTTTACAACTTTCACAAGTAATTGGAATTTTTTTTTGTATTTGAATTATGAATGAAAGTCTGCAAACTGGGTTTTCTAGGAAAGTATTGCTCCGCTAGTTTTTTTTTTTTCTGTGTTCTTAATCGACATTATGAGCTTTCCTTTCCTGGCTTTCCGTTATAGTCTGGGAAAATGAAAATGAATAAAAGTAATTCAACGAAGATAGGTAAAATTTGACAAACTTTCGGTGTCGTCGTCCAAAATGTTAATCCTTCGATTTTACGCTTTTGCTCGCGCTGTCCACGCCTATCGTCCGTGCGCCCAAATTTATCTCTTCAGTTTCTCTCGTGACAAGGTTATCATCATGGACATATTTATGCAAACTAGATAGAGTTCAACTGCATTGAAATTGCGGTGATTAAACTATATATACACGTGTGTTATTTTTTCCCTTTCTTCCGCCGAACAACGTTTTTAAAGGTGATTCCACAATTTTACCAGAATCACAAAAATAATCGCTGGGTCGCTTAAACGAAAAATAGAGGGAGAAAAATACATCAGCAATCATTTTTCTCGCTTTTTTATGTTTTAATCTTTTTCGTTGCTTTTTGTTTTTCGGTTCCTCCTCTCTACCTCCCATTCAGATGTACCACCGCAGCAAAAATTACATCCGCTTTTCGTATTTTCGTCGTTGTTGATGCTTTAATTCAGGGTCATTTTCTTTTTATGCACCACTCATCCCATTGAAATAGAAGGTTCGAAAATTAAACGTAAACTTTATGATGAAGTAATAAACGAAAATTTTATTCTCAAATAAAAGGAAGAAAAATGAGGGGAAAATTGAAATCGCTGTGCTGCTGGTGTATGGTGTATGGCACCAAAGATGTCATTTACACCCTTATGTACTGGATTGGACTTGTGAACAGTGAAAAGGCATCACTGATTATTCTGAATACCTATCTGAATGTCATTCTTGTTATATTTTTTCGCTGAACTGTTTTCGAAATTCCCAATAATTGTTGAGCTGGATTAATTCCAATAAGTTTTTATGTTTTTTTTTTTCATGTTTGTTTGTTTGTTTGTTTAATAGGTTTTCTGAGCATTCGCAATAGGTCTTCTTTCTTCTTATTTTCAGTCTGTTGGTCATGTGAAACTATCTAAAGACCATGTTGAGAATCCATTAAAATCGAGTAAAACTTATCCATTTTGGGAATTTAGGTAATTAATTTTGGCCTGGATTTTCGTTTTTAATTGGGTATTCATTCCGTTATAAGATGGAAGACTAAAACTTTCCCGCCTTGGAGGAGAAATTCTCTTGACGTGATGAACAAATTTATATTTTTGTTCGAAATAAATTTATATTTCCATTTGGAATAATTTTAGCTTTTCGCGAAATGGTTTCATAAAACCCTGATCCCTACTTTGCTCTTGTGACATTCTAAATAAAATCGTTTGCATCTGAATTCACGTTGCAAAATTTTATTCAAATAGATTCACTAGTTTGTTGAGGAAAACAAAAAGTCCAAGTATAAATGATACATTTTTCAGCAGAGCTGAATTGAAAATAAAATATCTCTGCCGGGCATCAATCGCGGTAAGTGTGTATTTTCCAAAAATGTCAAATTTTGTAATGGCTGCCATTCAAATACCATTGGACCGATTTCGCTCAAATTCAATACTAAAATAGTCCCTAATAGTCACCAACTGCCACAAAAATTTCAACCACAATCTTTTAATTTAGGGGAGTTATTGTGATGACAACATGGTAGGTTTGCAACACTTTGAGAACACTTTCCTCCGAAACTAGTGGATGAATTCCAAAACTTCTTACACGAATGTGTAGCTCATGAAAGCATTTAACAATAACTCAAGTTTCATTGCCTTAGGACAAACAGCGGAGGCTCCACAGACTTCCACAAAGTGCCAAAATAAGAAAAAAGTGGAAATATTTTATTTATATTATATCCAGAAGAATTTTTGAGTGATTTATATCTTCGTGATCTACGACTCAGGATCGACCCTTTTCCACAGGTCCCGCCCCTAGGTCCCATCATTGTACTGAATGTTATAGTTGTATTTTCCTTCCCATTTTTAAACCAGCTGGAAAATCTCGCAATTATTAACTTCCCTGCCATCAAGTTTAGTTAAGGCTTATCTCTCACTAACTATTTAGTACTTGGTATATTTCTACTCTTAGTATTTAATTTATTTGTTGTATTTCATTTGTTTTTTTTTTTGTTTTTTATATTTATGTATGTATATGTTTTGACTTCTGAAATAATTTAAAATAGGTAATTTAAAATTTTTTTAAGAATTTATGATTTTTTTTTCTTCATATTTTGTATTTTGTGGTACGTATTATAATTATTTTTGTCAGCCATCTTTTGATTTTGTTCGCAATCTTCTTGTTGCATTTATTTTATTTTATTTAAGAGCCTGTGAGAGTAGGGGGATTACGGGAGTTTCCGCCAGGCCCGAACTTTCCAAAAAGGTCCAGACAAACGCGTACACCAAAAAACTTATTGAAACATATATTATTTTTTCAAATGAATATTTTTACCTCGGGGCTCGTTTTTCATCTCCGACTCTAATTATTTTATGTATTTTTATTTATTTCGTGCTTCTGATAAGTTTTTTAAATTATCTTCGGTTACCGTCGTTGTCATTATCATAATTATTCTCCTTCTGCTCGTATTCTCTATTCTCTGTGTTGGTTAGCAGTTGCACTTTGTGTGTCACTTGTCTTTGCATCCTTCGTGTGATCTGTTATGAGTGCAGTTTTGTTCTGGATTTTTTCATATTTTTTAAACTCTCTATTTTAATTTTATGTGTTACTTTAGTTTTTAATGATATTATTACCGGATGGAACTCCTTTCTTACCTTCATTGGAGCATAAGGGTAACTCATGTTTGTGCTGTTGATCTTAAGGTACATAAAAATGTAAGAAAAAAATTTTTGAACATCCAAATCTAATCTAATCTATTAAAATCTAGACAAATTTTGGAAAACTGAAAAATAAATTTTATTAGCTTATTAGCTTCAACCTACGGCTTTGCTCGCAATTATGCAGCAAATGGATACAAAGTTACCATTTTACTAAGAAGTGAATGCATAAATTCACAGAGGGGAGCAGTGAACACTAACGACTACGTTGCCTAATTTAATGAGGATATTAATGATAGTGAGAATAATTATAGACTAACTACCAACTTGGATCACTCCCAGTTCTGGGTCAAGATTTTCAAGGCGCTGGTTAGTAGTAAAAAATTACGAAAGTGTGTAATCTTCTCATAAATGTTCCATATTCTTTAATTCAGTATTTTTTTTGTTTTATGTGCCTAGCAAAAATAAGTGAGAAAAACTCCAAATTATTTAAGGAGTAGTGGGGAATTAACTCACGCCTTCATGAGGCTTTTATCTAACAGCACAATTTCTTACCTATTGGAATCCCAGTTTTAATAAATTTATCCGCAATTTTTGCAAGATTTTCAAATCTAAATTTTAAAGAAAAAAAAATTGTCTCGTTCATTTCAAGATTCTTCAATGGCTATTGTAGATAGAAAGATGAAATTGGTACTGTTAGAATGAAAAGAAAATTTTCTTAAATCCAGAACTTAGTTACTTTTTTTACCATCATTGTTTTTTCAAAAATAAATTATCAAAAGTAAAATAATGGAAAAAGTTGAGTGTTTTGTTCTTGTATTTTCTACCGCCATTAGCTCGAATTACTTCGTTTTAGGTGAAAATTTATGATAGAATTGAATTTAAAAAAAAAAAAAATCATGAAGGTCAAACTGGAAATTTTTTTTAACCATCATTAGTTTTTGAAATGAATAATAACTTGAAAAACCGCTGCATTAATTTGTAGTTTTTACGGTTTATTTCTGGAAAACTAACGACGATAAAAATATTATTTTTGGTAGAAAATTCGAGCAAATTATCTTCTCTTTCCAATAGTATCAAACCTAGCTTTGTAGTTCAAATAGCAGCTGAGAAATCGTGAAGTAAGAGAAGAGGAGTTTTTTTGCAAAATTGAAATGTGAATGTGAATGTTGCAAAAGTCGCGGATAGATGTACCAAAATTGGAATATAATTTTACTATAGGTATGTAAAGAATAGATAGAAGATAGATTCAAGTTATTACACCGTTTAAATTTAAGTGTGTTAATTTAATCCATGAAACCGCTATTTAGTGAGATACTTTCAGTCTTGAACAATAATTTCAACGTTATTCCTGTCGGGAGAGCTAGTTGGTCAATATTCGAAAGAAACTTATTGTGCACCTTGTTCTATTTAGTTAGGTACTCTTAGCTTTAAGTTTTGTTTTCTTTCTGACTGCTGATCTTGTAGTTCTAATAAATTTTTCTAGTATTTTATCTTTTTTCTTCCTGATTGCTAAACTTAATTTGAAATTAAATTGGCTGCTATAATTTTTTAAAGGGTTCTTTGTGTCTCCTTTTATACGAAGCTAGAAACTGATTGTGTAAAACTCGGTCAAAAGTTGAAACAAAAAAATTGGCTAATTGATATTTGACTAAAAAAAAATGGTTGCGAAAAAACAAGTTATGATTGACTTATCCGTCGAAAAAATTGACTGCCTATACAAATGCAACAAATTGCATATTGACTATAAAAAAATGTTCACAGTGATATCATTTTACCGTAAATTTTAACTGACTTCCAGAAAAGGAGGAGGTTATCATTAATGGGTAAATTTATTGCAAGGGCGTGTATATCACCGTCGTAAGGAGGGTCCACACATTCTCAGTGGTCTCTTTTGACTCCCTCCACAAAAAAAATTACCAAAACTGATGAAAATAAAACATTTTTAGAGGTCTTTTTTTTTTGGTTAAGGGGGTCTAGACTCCCAGGACTCCTCCTAATATACGCCCTTACATTTTTGATTATGAGGCACTACGTTTCACTCCAGAATTTTCTTCGTTGTTTCTGCTTTGTTGTAAAATCGCGTGGTATTTGAATGAACTCATATTGACTTTCATTGTAGCACTAAAAGATTTCGTCGATGCCAAAAGAAGTTAAAAATGATCGTTCTCTTCTTCGAAAAATTTTCGCTATACTTAAACGACTTATTTCATAAAAAATGCTGTGATATCATTAACTTGTTGGATTTCATTCCATTTTATTGAATTTATGCGACACAATTCAATAATTATGTTAGAAAAATTTATTTTTCAAATGAATTACGTATTTACCTGTGTGGAGAGTTGTTATGAAATTTGAGAAATTCCTGGAGCGATACTTTTTTTTTTTGCGCTGAAAAATTTTCACCTTTTATATAGTTTTTTATTTCTAACAGTGTCCAGTAAAACGTTCACTTGGTCACACAACCCTGTCAAACATTCGATCGATCTTCTGAAATTGAAAGTTGAATAAAGCGTATATTTAAAAAAAATGTTTTTTCGTATTATAATTTCGATTAAATCCGGAATGCTTCCCTTCGAAGCCGACTATTACCGCCCTGAATTTCCATTCTTGTAAAAAATCGTTGTTGAAGAAATTAAAAAGTATTTTGAAATCATAAAATTGATATTCTGACTCAATCTGACATTGGTGGACCAACCTAGTGCATGGTATTATTTGCTGAGTGTGATGACTTAATTAGGGGACGAACACTCTTGTTTGGAATTTTATTGCACTATCCTGTATAATATGGTTGTATATCAACAGAAAACAAGGAGAGAGAAAGAAATGTGTCTGTAAGAATTTTTCGATAATGAATACAAAGAATAATATTTTATTAGTCCTTTCTTATTGGGTGTTTGTGTATGTGTGTTCGAATCACTGACCTGTGTACTTTTGGCAACCGATTAAAATATTCAGCGTTTTGCTTCATAAGTCAACAGTCCCCTTGTCTTCTTTGCATTTGATGAGAAAAGAAAATGAAGAAAATAAAATAAGAATTCAGGGTCATTGTTGTTCGATGATTAGAGTGATGCAATATGTAGGGTTCGCTTATCTTTGTGAATGCTTTACCTAGGAACGTACGCAAGAAACTAGCTTCTGCCTCTCTTTTTCATCTGAATCAAAGCACATCATTTCACAATGGTATGGCGTCTATATCAGTGTAGTACCCCCTATTGTGTTAGAATTTTGAATATTTGACAGCCTTAAACGTATGTGTCGTTCGCCTCTATTAATTTATTCGCCACGTGTAACGTTAATTACTTGTCTGATGACAGGGTCGAGTTGGCGAACTGGAATTCGATATTATTAATGAAAAGAGGAGCCGAGAGTAAGATACGATAGATTGAGAATGGAACCTGTGAATTTTGTAATAAAGCGGTTACAGTGCTCATAGAAGTTTTTGGCGGTTACATTTGTTAAAATTTCGAATTGGTACTTATGGAAGGAATAAAAATCATATTTTGGCAACATATGCACAAAAACCTTAACTTTATATGTATGTATAGTAACCGTAAACCAAGGAATTTTCGGCCTGCGAAGTAGATATTTTACACACGCCATAACAGAGAGTCATATTTCAACAGTTATAGGCATTTTCATATTTTTATTCACTTTTAATTTGTGAAAAACTGTTCGTCAAGTTACCATTTCAATTCCACACATTATTTCAATTTTGAAAAAAATCTCTCAAATGATTTTTCAGACTCTAATTGAGCTAGAAGGCTGAGATTTGTAATGTTCAAAAGAGGATAAAATTTACAACATTTCCATACAATTTTAAAATTATCTATAATTATTTGACCACAAACAAACAAAAAAGATTCAAACTAATGGAAAATTTTCAGTTTTCTGAAATGTAGAAACTTCTCCTTTCCTTCGATTATTCCTCAGTTGTTGTTCAAGGTAGAAAGCTGGAGATGGTATTTGTGGAAAGAAAAGAAAATTTACTTGAATTTACTTTTCATGCAATTTTTTATCCGTCTTCAATTATTTGAAAATGAACGAACAAAAAAACGTCAATTAATGGAAAATTGTCTGTTTTTTGAAATCCAGAAACCTTCTTTCTTTTACTCAATAATTCCTCAACCGCTATTTAAGCTAGAAAGTTAGGAAAGAGGAAAAATTTTTTTTGAAACCATTTCTCTCATAATTTTTTAATCATTATTAACTGTTTGAAAATAAACAAACAAACAAATGCAAAATAATGGAAAACTCGTCATTTTTGTGTGTTTTTACATATAATTTTATAGATATTTTCTTTGTGAATTTTTTTGTTTTTGTGAGAGGAGTTGTAATGTTTTTTTTTTGCATTAGTTGCAAAAAGTATGGTGTGTAACGCTAGTGGGCTATTTTACCTGGTGTGAAATTTGTAACCTTCGCCCTCGGCTCGTCTGCAAATTCTTCACACTCGGTAAAAAAATAGCCCACTTTATGCACTCGTTACACAATAAACTATTTTGCAACATGTATACGAAATAGTATTTTGGAGACATGTATGGCGTGATGAAAGCGCCAATTTCAGAATTTTTACTTTTTTCACTCCTTAATTTCTTTTTCTCACACAACTAACTTAATATCGGGTAGTAAACTTGTATGACCTTGATACGACAAATCAGAATAAAAACATTGTTACAGGCTAAAAAAATCAGACGTCGTGGCAGGAGCCGTACCATGGCAAAATACTGGCTAAAAATATTTTATGTTAGAGGTGGACTCAGCCGCGTTGAAGTATTTGCTTGTTTTTTTACAATACAGAAAAAAATTTAAAAAGGGGGTTTGGGGGCCTTTTTCCTCATTATAATATTAAAAAATAGGGATTTGGAGGGAATAACCCCGATAAAAAATTGTTTTTTGGATTGTTAACTGTTCTCATTTTGTAGTTTTTTTGCAATAAATCAGAGGATATTTTTTATGGGGCGTTTATTCCAAATTTGACATTTATTTTTAATTAAACTCACTCTTCGATCGCCACAGGCTTCAAAATAATACTAAATTTTACTTTTTATGTTTTGTTGTGTGACATATCAGCGGGTAGGTTTTTTGTGGCGCTGATTTCGAGTTTGACGTTCATTTTTTCATTTGACCTATTCTTTGATTCTTAGAGGCTTCAATAAAGGTCCTAATTTTGATTTTTCTTATTTTATTGTGTGATACATCATTGGGTATGTTTTTTGAGATGCTGATTCCAAATTTGACTTTTTTTATATGCTTTTATTAACTGAGTTTGGGAACGGAATTTATATCTTATTTTTGGTTCGTATATGGATAGACCATTGAATAATCACCAAGTTTAAGATTTTATTCTACTCTCTACTGCGATTTTAAAATATACCAATACTGGAGCCAACCTTCCTTAGCGAAATAATATTCAAATTTAGGTTAAAAATGAATTTTTAAAAGGTAAGCTTTTATTTATTTTTTTGGGGGGTTCCGCTTCGTGTGAAATAAATATTATTTTGTTGGGGAAGGTTAGCTGCAGTATTGGTATATTTTAAAATCGCAGTGTAGTTAGTAGAATAAAAGTTTATAATAACAGATTATCTTTTAAAAATTCGTTTTTAACATAAACTTATTATTAACTTTGAATGATTTCTCTGCTATTGTTTTTCGATCAATTGGACTGCTTTTCCCAAAATTTTCGGACTTTGAGAAAGAGAATATCATCAATTACAAGACTCCATCAAAAGTATACTGGGTTCTGAATGTTGTTGGCTTGGAAAAAACTCAAAAGTTTGAATTACTGTTGGTTTACGTGTTCTCCCTTTCCTTTTTATAAGCTTTTATTCTACTCACTACTGCGATTTTAAAATATACCAATACTGCAGCCAACCTTCTGCAACGAAATAATATTTATTTCGCGTGGAGCTAAAGCCAAAAAAAAATAAAAGCTTATCTTTTAAAAATTCGTTTTTAATTCGAACTCTGCTTATTACCAATTAAAATATGGCCTGTATTTCTCAAACAGTTGTAATCCCAGCTTTTTTTTTTTGGAAGGGCCATCATGAGCCTTAAGTTTTGTTTTTATAAGCTTTTATTCTACTCACTTCTGCGGTTTTAAAATGTACCGAACTACAGCCAACCTTACTCAATGAAATAATATTTGTTTCGTATAAACCTAAAGTCAAAAATAAATAAAAATAAAAGCATGTCTTTTAAAAACGCGTTTTTAACTTAAACTTATTTATTTTATATTTTGGCATTATTTTTGTATTTATTTATTTATTTGTTTATTTTTTTAAACGCTTGTTCGCTGGATTTTAATTTGAAAACAAATCTCAACTTTTCAACGTGGAATCCAAAAAATATATAATTATAGATGATGGATTTCTAATCTTGTAACTATAGCCTCATCATCTACTGACGTTATTCAATGCAAAAACTGAACTGAACTGACAATTGTTGAAAATAAATCGTGTCGTGTGGAGGCTATGCTCATTTTAAATAAATTTGAGTAAATTAAAATCGCTATGATTTATTGTAACGTGGGTAGTGGCCTTTATTTCAGTTTTTATTTTTGATTTTCCATTCAAAGGACACCATTTTTTATAAGGGCATTGAATCGCTGATAGCATGTTTCATTAAGTATAATTTTTGAGGTCATAAAACCTCTTTATCTTGAAGAAAAAAATTATCTATTTTCCCACTCAACAGCTACAACATATGATTAGTTTTAACTGAATTTTTATTTTTCGTCTGTTTACTAACAATACAGAGAAAAAAATGTTTTTTCTTATAATGTTTTGTTTTCCCAAGAAAATTTTTAAATTTTTCCTTTGGGAATTTCGAGGGTAGTAATTAAAAACAGTTCCTTTCAAAGGAAAATAAGATCAATTCGAAAACTAACGCTTCAATTAACATAAAAATCAGCATGGTGTTATGTATCATCTCATCAAAAGTTCTACCAAAATATGATAGATAACTTATAACCTAAGGGAGACAGATTTCATCCAGTTAAATTATGTGTTTATCTACATTAGAACATTATAGAAACTTGTTCACTCGTATGTACAAAATTTTATTCTATTTGCATTCCATATGTTGCCCAGAAATTGACAAAAACTGGTACAAAATTAACGTCACGTACGGACCGGACCTTACCATTAAATGTCATCAAATTGTATAAAATTTCTTTTAAATGTAGAATCTATCTATTATCTGCCCTATGTATAAAATTTAAGCTCTATTGGATGAAAATTTACAATTTTTTTTCAAATTTCCTCAAACTACAGCACAGTTTACCATCATGAACACTTGATCCTCTCTCCAAATGTTTGCCTTTGATTGAAGATTCTTTTCACATCAAACATTAAAATACAAGCACGAATATTAATGACTTTATTAAACATTTTTCTTTTTTGATATTGAAAATTCATGTATTTGGCCACCCATTCCGGAAAAAGACACTCAGGCTGACTTTGTGTGCGTGCGTTTTTGTTATTTGAGATGCTGGTAATAAGACTACTCCTCTAGACAAAATTTGTTTCAGCATTCAGTAACATTAGAATTTTGGAGCCAGTTCTTAAGGTTTTTCATCCAAACAATCAATCTCTGCGATTTTTTCTTCTTCAACTGTAGATTAGCCATCTTTCTCTTACTTGAAATGTGAAATTTTTTTGCACGAGTATTGTCATTGTTGTTTTGAGCATCGAAATAATATTGATTGGCTAAAGAGGTTTTTACCTTTTTCGATCTTTAGCGTTTTGAAATTTTACTCCACCAGAAAATCATTTCTGTGGCCCTGAATACGTATAATATTATACTATGGCCTTAAAAATTTGTCATTTGCTCATGAATAGCCCAAATTTGATGTAAAGAAGAATTTTTGCTTAAATTCTGAAAAGCCAAAAATGACTATGATCGAATGAATTAAAAATTTTGTGATAAATTGATGTTTTTTTCCTCTTTCATTCACATTTTTTTTTTTTTGTGGACCGAGTCCTATGTCGGCCTATTCTCTAATAAATTTTGAGGCTAAGAAAATTTGGTAAAATTGAAACGGAATTGGAGTATATTTACCTTGTACACCCATATATTTGTTGGGCACTTATTTCTTCCTTAGTTTAGGTCCTCTTCTTTTAAGACACCATTCCTCAACCACTACTGTTCAGAAAGTGAACTCCTACTGCTGTTATGCTGTTCGTTTTTTCTTTAGTCATAATAATATTCTTTAGCGTTTCTATAAATCTTCAAAGACAAAAATAATTAAATCGCAAAACGATGAAGTCAAAATTCAGTGAACTTAGAATTCTGTATTAACTGTAGACGAGACTTACATACAAATGAATTGATTTTTTCTTTTTTGTGAAATTAAGAGTAACGTTTGTTTAAATAATTCTTCGTCACTCATTATTATGGCGTTCCATTTTAAATTTTCTTTCGTGCGAAAATTTATCCGTGAAATGATTTCCATCTTGTTTATGTTAAAGTAAGTTTTTTTGTCTTTGTTAATCAGGCCTGTAAATAGGAAAATGCGCTTTTTTGTTTTAGCGAATCCGTTATTTGTCGCTATAATTGGTGTCGGTTCTCAATGCTCACATTGATTGAGGGCGTATATTGGTTTGGTGAATGATATTAAATAATCCAAAGTTGCAAAATAACTTAAATTTTTTGAATCATATGAACTTTCTTTTTGAAGATTGTGTATCATATATAAATGGAATAACTTTTTTTTTTTTTTTCGTATTTTTCAGGTATTAAAAATACCTAATAACGTGGCTTCCTTGACTGAGTTTACAATACCATGCGGTCATAGCTGCTATTGGTAAGTATTCCTTTATGAATAATCGTTAGTATAGACTATAGACGCGAGACGTGAATTTTTTTTTTTTATTGGGCTTCAGCTAGTGGCAATTTTATCCAGCGTCTAAAGAGTACGTATAATTATAATTTCAAAAATTGGGGAGGGAATGGTCGGAACGGTGGCCAGTGGGTGATCCGCCTTGATTTTTCAATCGCATACTGGAGCATCTCTAAAATCGAACCGAATACCTTGCCATTTTGGGTCGGAAATGTGTTGGTAGTCTATTTTGAACTCGTCATCGCTATGTCACGCAGATCTCAAAGTAATGTTAAAGTAATGAGCATATGAATCAATACTAGAAGCACAATAAGTTACGTTTTACTCGACGTTTAGTGAGGCCAGCTATTAAAACTAAACGTCCCATTTAAAATACATAGGAAATATACGGTTTTACCCGAATTTTTGGCCACAATTCTCTTATTTAATGAGATAGCTACTTTTTCGAAATGAATGAAATTTTAGAGGAGGTTTCAAAAAATGAATTGAGCTCGAGAACAAGAAGTTTAAACTTTTAGATGCCGAGGAAATTGAAAAAGAGGATGAAATCGTGCATCCAATTAGCTTAATTTTATGTTTTCAGTAAACTTTACCCTAAAGAGAACTAATTATAACCATTCATTTTCATGAATTCACTGTTTTTGAGCCGTATCATCAGTTATCTTTATAGGGTTAAGTTTACTGATAACATTGAATTAAGCCAATTTGATGTACGTTTCCATCTTCTTCAATTTTCTTTGCTTCTAAGGGCTCAAACTTCTTGTTCTTGAGCTCATTTTATTCCTTGAAAACAAATTTCATTTATTTCGAAAAAATAGCTATTTTATTAAATAAGCGAATTATGGCCGAAAATTAGGGTAAAAACGCATATTTCTTATGTATTTTAAATTGGACATCTAGGTTCAATGGAAAGCGGATAGCGACGACCTCACTGAAAATGAGCAAATTGTTCATTTAGTATTAATTCATATGCTCCTTGTGTTGAAGTTCTCAGAAAAGATAGCAATAATTTCACAACTTTTTCTCTGTGTAGTTGAAAGAATGATTGTTATAATTTTCATTAAAAGATGCACAAATGCTGTGTGGCTTTACCTTACAAGAGTTACATTATAATTATGTTGAACTTGATGAAGTATAAGTAGAATTCTCCTTTCCTACCATGAAGTCACAATTTTTTTCTTTTTCTTTTATTTTGAAGTTGAAGGATCCTCATATAACTTCAGGCCAAATTAAGGTACGAGCTTATAATACAGCTCGCACATTTTTCAGTTTTCCCTAAAAAAAAAACTACAAAACAAAAAAAAATTTGTATCTACGTATTATAAAATACCACTGGCTAAAAACTGTTGTAGGAAACACTATCTTTCCAGAACCGTTTTTCAGTACCTTTATTGGATGTCCCTCAACGCCGAATAGGGTACCGGACATGACTCTCAGAATTACCTGAAATTAATGGGAGATATAGTCTAAAGCCTGTGAATGAAGGTTCTGAAATTTTTTTTGAAAAATATTCAATAGAAAGGAAGATATAAGATGTCAAAGTTGCGCTGCACCAAAAACTGTACCTTGATGCGCACCCTGTTGTGATGTCATAGAATTGACATTTTTGTATTTTGCATTATCAGAGGTTGCTGGTTTCAATACATCTCATTAATGTTTCCTTTTTAAGTAGATTTTTGGTGAAAATTTACTGAACAGAACTGACTTTGAAAAATGACTTTGAAGCAAGGGTGGGCGCACATTTCATTTCAGGACCCAAGAAAACTTTTGGCACAGAAAGCTCAAAGTTTAAATTATCACCTAAGTAAATAAGATTCAATAAGTTTGGGTTTCTATCTGCATTTATTTTTTGTGCTTCCCACTGAGGTAGAAGGTTGAAAATTGGTATGAGGGTGCTTGAGTATCACATCCAATTTTTTTTTTTTTTAAATCCCAAAAATAAGAAAGGGGCAGCAGATGTGGGCCAAAAATTCATTTTCTTGGAACTTTCAACATATATACACTGAAATTATCCAACTCAACACAAAGGTGGTATAATATTGTTCGTTTATGCCTTAAAAATATATGTTTTGAGGTACTGAGTTCAAATTGGACCTTAAGTTTTTTAATTTGATCAATATTTTGACTCAAAGGGACTCAAAAAAGGGCCCAATTTTGTTTTTTTACATTTTAGTATGTAATACATCATTTGCAATGCTTCTTGAGGTGCTGAGTTCAAATTTGTCTATAATTTTTTAATTTGATCAATTTTTTGACCCCAAGGGACTCATAAAAGGGCCCAATTTTGTTTTTTTACATATTATTATGAAATACATCATTTGTAATGTTTTATGAGGCACCAAGTTCAAATTTGACATTATTTTATTCATTTGATTAATTTTTGACCCCAAGGCTTAAAATGAGTTGAAATTTTGACTTTTCATATTTTGTAGTGTAATACATCATTCGTAATAGTTTTTTAGCTGCTGATTTTGAATTTGACGCAATTTCTTAATTTTACCTATTATGTTATCCCACAGGGGCTCTGAAAGGGGCCAATTTTGAATTTCCGTATTATATTGTGTGATACATTATTGGTAATTTTTTTAGACTTAAAGTTTTATTTTGACATGTATTTCTTCATTCAACTCCTTATAATGTGATCCAAAGTGGTTCAGATATAACTAGCTAATTTTGACTTTTCACATTTTATTGTGTGTTATATTGTTTATAATGTTTTACAAGTTTCTGAGTACAAATACAAAAATCTTATTTTTCTTACAAGTAAGCTGGGCAAGTGGTTTTACTGAATTTTGTTGTTTTTGTTGGTCTCAAAAAACATGGGCATCCAATACCTAATAAATTACTCAATAATAAGTTAAGATATAATTGCAATCCCTTTTTTGGGGCCACAGGAAGAAAAAAGTGGTTCAACCTAAAAATGGATTGTAAATCTAAACTCAGCGCCTCAAAAAATATTAATAATGATGTATCACTCAATAATATCTAAGCATAGTATCTCAACCTCCTGTTTGGGGTGATAGGGGGCTCCATAAGGGGTTTGATCAAGAAATAGATTGCAAATCTAAACCCAGCGCCTCAAAAAATATTAATGATATATCACTCAATAATATCAATGAATATTATCTTAACCCCCTGTTTGGGGTCACAGGGGGCCAAGGAGAGGTTCAATCTAAAAATGGATTATAAATGTAAACTCAGAGCCTAAAAAAACAATATTATCGATGTATCACTCAATAACATCCAAAAATATTATCTTAATTTCATTTCTTGGGCTACAGGGGGCTAAATGAAGGCTTAAATCTAACAATGGGTTGCAAATATGAACTCAGCCCTCAAAGTAAATAACTCCCCAAACACCACCAAAAATTTTTTCCAAGTCTGTGCTCTAATATAAAAACAAATAAGGAATAATTGGTTTTTGATTTTCTTAGTTTTTATTGTTTTTCAATTTTTTGAATTTGTCTATAAATAAGGGGGTGGGAGGTGCTAGTGCACATCCTTTCATCCCCTCCCTCACAGTCACCATAAACTTTCCAAATTGATGAGCTTAACTAAACTAATGTACAAACACAGGAGATTGAGGAATGAATGAATGAGAAACCTGTGAAAGAGGTGAAAAGTTTACTGATGTGTCAATTCTATGACATCACACCCACTGCTCAAAAAATATCACAACGTTTTTTGACAACTCAACTTTACCATTCATTTTCTCCCATTCTATCCAACCAATTTTAATGCGGTTTTCACTGATATTTTTTATTTTTTTTAAAGAATTTGAAAATATGTTTACTGAAAATCATGTCCGGTACCCTATTGGCCGCATTGTTGTCGGTTTCACTGTATTTTTTACGATTTGGTTTACATTTTTGGAAAATTTTTGTGTGTTCATAACTAAATTATCCGTCTTGTATTTCACTAATGTTTGAGTAATAACTAAAATAATACCAGGCGTTGATACAACTGGATTTCATAAAATCTTTTCTGAAGTTCAAATTTACATACGTCTTGATTTTCAATTCATGCATCATTTCTTTCTCGAACTGTCCTTTCTTTTCAGTTATACAAAATTTAATTGGATCATTTTTCGAACCCTATTGTCCCTTCTCACTGTTTTATCAAGTTTCTAAGCTGCTTTTTTCGTTAATTTGTGCTACAGCTGATGAATGAAAAATGAAAAAAAAAGTTACGAAACCCGACGAACAAATAAAAATAAATGAAAAAAAAAACGAAGTCTTTATATCAGTCTTTGTTGAAGACATTTCTGTCAAGGTCCTTTTGTAAAAGACTTGGTCATTTGTACGTTATTAGGTTATTACATACAAGGCTGAATGATCGATTTTCATGGTTGTGTTCCTCCTTTTCAAGATCATCGCTGAAAAAAAAAATGTTGGCATATATATTTAAAATATTCGTTTCTATTTTTTAATTTTCTTTTAATCGGTTTTTTTAGTTGCGCGTGCTTTAATTCCTATTAGCCATCATTTTCTCTGTTTGTTTTTATTGTCCGAAATTGGAAGCACTACCAGTATTTGTCGCGCAAAATATTTTTATCAAACTTCTTCATAATTTATTCAGGTTGTGTAATTCAGATTCAAGTTTTTATTGATGTGCTTGTCGTCTTTTAATTCTTCTTCAATATTGTAAAATAGGTGATGAGTCTAAGAAAGTCAATTTTTTAGTAAGTATCTAATCGTTGTTTCAAAATTTCGGATTTGGTGCTGAAAAAAAAATTTTTGACCGAAGTATCATGTGTTTTTTTTTGTTTTCAGTACGTATTTTGTTGACTTTTTGTTGCTGTTTGACATACTTATATCTCAAAATATGAAATTTTTCCAAGGTGATATAACTGATTTGTATCAAAGATTTAAATTTCAAAAATTATTCTTTAGCTGGTTTATTTTTCATCTGTGAGGTTCCATGCACTTTGTTACAAAAATGAAAGATTGAAAAATTTATTTTATTTTGAAGTTGAAGGATCCTTCATGTAAATTCAGCTCAAATTAAGGTACGAGCTTATAATATAGCTCCCACATTTTTCAATTTTCCCTAAAAGAATAAACAACAAAACAAAAATTTGTATCTACTCATTATAAAACCCCATGGGCTAAAAACTGGTGTTGAAAACACTATCACTCCAGGAGTGCGATCATGAATTGAGTTGATAATTGTTAAAAGTTGCTAATGATTATTTACTATTTTATCAACACAATCATTCAAGTTTGTTAACTTGATAATTTGATTGATATGAGTTGCTAGCTATCAACTTCTCTCCACCAGTTGTTAGAGTTTGGTACCTTTGATAATCATGTAACGTTCTTTCATCATCACCAATTTTATTTTAGTTGTGTCCACTATGATCGATTATATTATTGTATCTCATTTTTAATTAGTATTTATGTTCTTAATGAGGATGAAGGTTGAATGAATTTTTCAAGTCTCTTCAGTATAATATAGAAGCTGTATTTGATGAGGTAAAACAATGCAAACCTTTTGCGTTTTCAAATATTATTACGATCGAACCGTCTTTTGTAGAAACCTGAAATTTTGCAGAGACATTAACGTATGTTCGCTGAAGATCCTTTGAAAATTTTGCTAAAATCAAAGGTAGTTGTCGAGATATTGCTAGAATTTCTCAAGTAAGTAGAACAAATTCATCAATATAATTGAATTTCTCTTGAACAAAATTTCAGCGATATCTCAAGAACTAATCATTCAATTTCAATATTTTTTTGAATGAAAATGAAAACTAAATGAAATTTTGTAAAAACCTGGGAATATAATGGAAATAAAAACCAAAATGATGGAAATGGAAGCCAAAAATAAGTAACATCAGAAACTCAACTATCAGAAACAAAATGAAAAAAAGGTAGTGGTTCTCAATCTCCGTGTCTTTTTTTATTTTTTTGAAAAATCTGGAAAAATGGATCCTAATAAACGGATTGGAACCAGGAATTGAGAAATGCTACCTTTTTTCATTTTATTTCCGTTAGTTGAGTTTTTGAAATTTACCATAATATTAGTTATTTTTTGTTTCTGTTTCCATCATTTTGGTTTCCATTTCCATTACATTTCCTGATTTTACTAAAATTTTTCATTCAGTTTCCATTTCTGGTTCCATTTCCAGTTTAAAAGAAATTTTCCTTGATTTAAAATTTTCCTAATTTTGTTCAGATATCAATTTATTAATATTTTTTAGATATTTCCCAAAATTATTGATAAAAAGTAATTTCTGTTTCCAAAAAATTTGGTTTCCGTATTCATTTCTTAACCCCCGATTGCAACAGATACCTTGGATCCTCTCTCAGAAAGTGATTGGAATCACGAATCGTGGCAGTCAAATAAAAATATTCAAGTTTCAGATCACAGATCATGAAAAGCAGAGATTGAGAAATGGAAATGGAAACCATATTTTTTTGTGATGGAAACCAAAATAAATGGAAACTGAAAAGGTAAGAATTAATCAATTTGTTTTGAAACCAAAGAGAGAAGTGTAATGGAACTAAATGATGAATCATTTCCATTTCATACTTGATTAATTTTTGATCTGAATAAAAAAATTTGAAAAAATATTGCAAAAATATCGACATATTGATATTTGAACTGGATTTGGAAAATTTTAAATAGAGGAAAAATATTTTTTAAAATGGAATAATTGAAATGAAACTTGAAACAGAAACTGAATAAAAATTTTTATTAAAACTAGGAAATGTAATGGAAATGGAAACCAATATGATGAAAACTGAAACAAAAAATAACTAATGTTATGGTATATTTTAGAAACTTAACTATAACAAAAACAAAATGAAAAAAGGTAGAATTTCTTAATCCTTGGTCTTATCATTAATGAATGTAATCTTGATGTAAAGTGAATGCATCTTTTTACTATGTACCTCAGGTTAAACATTTCTAATGTTAAAAGTAACGAGGAAAAACTTTATGATATTTGCTATTAAATTACAAGTATATGCTATTGAAATTTTTTAAAATTTTGTTAACTTTTTGTATATTAATTTTATTTGATTGGTTTTTGTTGTTCGGTTTCGTCGTCAAATTGATTTTGTTCTTAATTTTTCCGTTTCATACTCCTATACTTGACTTTTTGTTTCCTCTTTATAGACTTCAACGGATTCGATTATTTGAAAAAAAAAAAAAAAAAAGGTTATCTACGTATTCTGTGGAAACTCGCGGGACTTAATTTCTCGTGTTTATTAAGAAAACCTGCTTTTGCGAAAAATTTTCCTGCTTTAATTTAGCATTTCAACGCACTTAATTTTTTCTTCGTTATCCATCACCGGTCTCTTAAATTTCACCTTGTTTCTTTATTCCTTTACCTTGAAGCAAACACTGAAAAAAACATGAAAAATTTACATTTAACGTCGAAGAGTTTTGAATCAAAGGGACATCAAAGTGGCCTATATTACAAACGCTTAGCTTATTTTATTTTGTTATATGTATTTATATTTATTTTTTTCATCTTGTAGTCCTCCCTTTTTTCCGTTCAGTGTTTTTTTTCTTCTTTTTTTTATGCTCTGTTTTTCTTTGTCCGGAAATCTATTTTTTTGTTGTTCTTCGAGAAAAAAAACTTTACCGGCGCGTGTTAAAGGTCATGTAGTCAATATTTTTTTATTTGCATTCAGTAAAATTTTGTGTCACTTAAATATACATTCTGATGAAAATTTTTCACACTATAGCTTCTGTAGTTTTGACAATCGAATAAAATTTAATCAATCGTCACATTGTTGAAAATACCAACAGAAAAAAGCTCGAAAAATAGCAATTTTTTCTTTACAATCTGCCAGAAGAGAGAAAAAAAAGAAACACCCGCCTATGATAAACTTCAATACTTTCGAATTGAAAGAACAGTCGTGATTCATGCTCGTATACAGTTTTTCTTCATTTGAGAAAAATCATTTGTTTCGGGCAAATATATGAATTCAAATTGTCTTCTCTCATCTTTTTTCAATATATGATCAAGGGAGCTTTTTGATGAGGAAACATCAGTTATTGTGGACTCGGGAACGTGATTCGAATGGGTGATCAAGAAAGTACATAAGAATGAAGAAAAGTAAAATTGGCCATTAGAAGAAGAAAGTGAGTCCGAAAATATGTTAGTTGAAAATTCCAAAACAAAAATGAATGGTGTTCAATTCCTTCTGGTACAATTCTTCCTCATAGGTGCATACTTTGTTCGATCTGTGATCGAATGAGTTTTGTTGTTATCGTGTACGTATAATCGATTTCGTCGATTTTCAAACCCTCCTTTTTACTCTAAAATCGATTTTCGATTTCTTATCTTAGTTTCTTTTTTGCAACTCACAAATTTATTTTTTTTATATTTTATTTTATTCACAGAGCGACTCCAGCATTGTCAGGACCGGATTTAAACAATGTGTCTCTCTGGGTTCAGGTTCACCATTTTTTGCCGCCTGTCTATTAGGTGTTTCCAGAGTGGACCGTAATTTCAACCGATAGTGCAATAAACTGTGTACTTGCAGGTTATAGTAATTGCATACTGATCTAGTCATGTCTTTGATGCCTGTGTAGAAAAATGAATGTTAAATTTTGTTACTCTAATCCGACCACTAAATGTGTTGGCTTTTCGCCCTTACTTTTCTCTCACCCCTTAACTTTTTTTTGTGCCTTAATTCTTTTTCTCGCACCTTAATTTTTTTTCTTAAGCACATCTTTAAAATGTTGTATTTTCTATTGTTTAAATTAATTCCATTCGCTTTTTTTTTTTTTAAATTCTCTCCGCCCTAAAACAGAAATTCGACCCATAAACCCGCCGGTTTTATTGCTTCTGACTCAAATACAACATTCCATCCATACACTGGTTGCAAAAAATATTGTACCGAACTCGGTAGAAGTGAGCGATTTATCAACCTGTGCAGAACGAAAAATATGATTTTAGTATTATTTTTAAATTTATTTTGAGAAAAATTTATGCAAATTACCGTTCAAAAGTGTTTTAAAAATGTAGACAAAGATGGAAAAAAAAAATACATATATCATTTTGGATAAGAAAAAGTTTATTGATTCATATTTTTGTAAATTGTTCTCATTGGCAAGATTTTTCCCTTTTTTTAGCAACTGAATGATGAAATATTGATAGCCAAGTTGTTCAGATTTCAAATATCCACTGAAATTGGATTGTATACTCAGCAGGGAACATTTTGTACATTAGAACAGAATAAGAAAAGGAAATTTTTTTTTACTTCTAATACTACTATGTTATTGTAAAATTTCGCCGCTGTGAGCCCGGGCGCAGTCGAGCCAGCCAGCAAGATAGTATCACCCTCCGTATCCAAACTACTGTATGGAATCACTTCGATGAACAGAGAATGCAGCATTTGGTTTCGTGAATAATTCTTAAAATGTTATCTTAGCCTTTGTCGATAAAAACAAAAACTAATAATGTTTACAAAAGAAAGTTTTTTTTCTTTATTATTTCGTCAAATCTCTTAAAATTTTATGCAAGATTGATTCTGCACATAGGTGGATTTAAGGGGCGTGCTAGGAGGCTAAGCCCACAGATCAGCTATTTAGTCTTCCATAGAATTGAAAAAAAAAAAAAATCCAAAGTGTAGAGGTAATACTTCGAATAAAAAATCTGAGAAAGCATAATTTTTTGTGGGAAGAAGTCACGTTTTAGCACCATTTTAGAGGCAGATGGTACTTTAGCCTCCCAGAGGTCCTGAAAAAACTTTTGATCGCTTCGCTCGCAGCGTTTTGATATTCTTACATGAAATCTTTTCGGTGATTTGCCGACCAGAACATTTTTCTTGAATGCATCACTGGATTATAGACAGAGACATACAGCTGAAGAGGTGTCCAATGATCAATATGTGCTGTGTTTTAAAAATATATGAAAGATGGAAAAGAAACAATTGAAGTTGTATATTCTGCGCATCCAAAGACGCGCATATTTCCTTGTAAAAACAGACATCTCTATACCAATACACGCACACTATTAAGCTCTACGACACATACGCAATAATAAATATTGGAATTCGAAACGTTTTATAACATTTTATCTTTCTTTGATGTGTTTTTGACCGGGCGTTGGACATCTCTTTAGCTGTCTCTCTGGTTGTAGTGGGTTAACTTGTAAGACACATCTTTGGAAGCTAGAGTTGAAGTGTAGATAAAACTTGACTGGCATTTAAACATAAAAAAATTTCATGACCAAATTCCATCAACGATTCTCCATGAAACTCACGTGCTGATTTAATGTAGCTCGAGAGTACTTACGTGTACTAGGAGAATTCAATTTCAGAGCTTTAATAAGACATTTGTGAAAGAAATTAGCTGTGATTCTCTATATTATCTTTGGTAACTTTCGATTAAATTCTGAGATTTATTTTCATTGTAGTATTCGTGTATTCGTGAATTCAATGTAAGGCCTGTATCCATCCATGTGCGCTGACTTCCGGACATGAGAGGTACAAGGGAAACCGGGAAGTTATTTTCAGTGTTGCAGGGCAAAACTGAAAATTCATTCTTCCAACGCTAAAATTATATTTTCCATTCCTATTGACGGTTTCCACTCATTTACAAATTACAATTACAAAATTTTGCGGCACTGAAAAAAACTAAAGTCGGTGCTAAGTCTGTATCGACGAAAATGTCTGCACAGTTCACAATATTCATACCTGCTGGTTTTGTATTATTGCTGTTCGTGTGCTTAGTTACCTACCTGTCGCATAATTTTTTTCATGTCGTTTTCTTCGTTCGTTATTTCTATTATATTCTTGGTGTGAGTGCCGACACCCTCTTTTTGTGGATGCATCTGCTATTTATGCATCGTGTGCACTCATACATGTACAAAAATTACACATATACGCATGTACCTCTTCTTGTAGCTAGCGCTTCGTCACCCATTTTTAATGACTCCCAGCGGATAAAAAAGATGGAATAAGAAAGTTACGATAAGATGAACGCACTGGCATTACTGGGAATGGCGGTGTAAAGACGAGCTGGTGATGAGGAGCGGCAGCGAGGGGATGCCTACGTCGAGAGAGTCAGGGTGTGGGGAGCGCGGAGGCGGTAAAAAGAGAGCTGGTAAACTCTGGAAAATGATTTTGGGTCGACGGCAGACGAAAAGGAATATAAATCGACGAGGAAACGGAGCAGCAGACCCGTACACGTTTAAACACGACCGAGAAAGTATATGGAGAGAACGCGTATAATAAGGACGATTCGAAATAAAGTAATACCCGTTCAACAGTCCGGGTAGCGGAACTTATGGTGGGCGGTGAAAGGGGTACCGAAAACGAGAGTAACGAGGGTGTGAGTTGTTGTTGACCGGGGACCCCCTTTTTCCAACTTCAAAAACTATCGATCACCCGGTACTCCTGTAGTCCTATCCTGGGGTCGGCGCCCCTTTTTACGCCCTTTTCACTGTGTCACACTGTCCCTCTTTTTCTTGCGTATACAATTCTGTCGATTTGTGCTACCCCCTCGCTGCTTTCCGTGTGAGTGTACGTACTTTTTTCATGTGTTTGTGTGTGTGTCTGAAATACATGCACATTGCCTGCCTACACATGCACACGCACACCCACCCATTCCGCTGTTACTCGCGGTTGCTTCGTATTTATGTATGTTGGTGTTTTATTTTTTTCATTAAGAAAAGTTTTATCTCATTTCGAAAATATCTAAAACATTACCTGGCCGTGCATTATGTTTTCGTCATTGGATGAGGAAAGTTAAATGAAAATTGTCCGGCTTCTGTGAAACGAAAAATATTTCATTGCAATGTCGAAAATGAAAATAAGAATCAGGAAATGCGGAGTGCCCGATTACATGTTAATGTTTTAGGCCTGCTGATAAGTTTTTTGTGAGAAACGTGCTGTGAATTTATTTCCGATATTTTACGAGTGAGAAATAGTTTCTGATTGCCGAAAAAATATTCATTTCCGTTTTGATAATTTTTTTTATTAAAGGGTTGGTCTTTCATCATTAGAAATTGATCGATTGTATTTATGGTTTGGGATTTGAATTGGAGGAGAATTAACGGTTGATTTTGGTAAAATGATTCTGTTAGCATTTTACTCTTAAAAGACAGCCTATTCAAATATTACTTACAAATGAATAACATCTTCTCGACTTTAATGAATTTTTTATGAGTGTCTGTCTGAAATTTTTCAGCCACAGAACTCTGTTGATTATAAGGTAATTTTGAAATATTTGATACAGCACAAACTTTACAATCTTTTATGATGCCTGTTAATTTTACTACATTTAATTCTGGTTGTATTTGTGCTAACTTTCTCAAATACTTTTCTGATGCATGGCTTAGTTCATAGTACCAGTGGAGTTGTTATGGTATTGATTTATTCATGCCAGTTATTTCTAGGACAGTTAATGTGGGAATATTCTCAATATTAATTACTCTATGTTCATTCTCACTATTTTCATTTTCAATATTTATTTTATTTTCCTCCTATTTAACACTCCCTCTATTTCTTCCTCGTGTATATTTAATTTATTCTCTGTTTTCTCCATTTCATTCAAATCTTTATTCTCTGTATTCTCTATATTTTCATATTCCTCTTGATCTTTATTTGTGCTGACAAGTAATTTTCATTTCTATTTGCATTTCTCCGTCATTGCTTTATTTTGCTATGTCATTTTTATCACTATCTTCCTCCAAATTGGTTGTCTGCGCAGCTTCGCCGACATGCGCAAAATCCATGTTTAAATGACTGAATAATATAGGACTTTTGTCATCTTAATCAACATGGTGATGAGAATCATCAGTTAAAAACTCAATGTGCTAAAAGAGTGTTTTATAGGGACTCGAAAAATATGTCACCGTTTGTTCCAAGTTCATAATTTTAATCTGTTGATTATTTAAGATGACATGAAAATCAAGTTCAGTCAACTTACAAATACAGATTAAATTTTCAGACAATTGGGGACAACATTGTATATTACCAAATGTAACTTTTTGCTCTTACAAATCTCGATTCAGTAGATCGCCAAATTTTGCAGATGACAAAGAGGAATTTGCATTGGCACTTCAAATATTTATGCTCAGTACCTTTATGTTTTAAATCATTTGGATGAGCTGCCTGTTATCCTACATCCGTTGGGGTCTCCTCTCCAGTTTAAGCTACTAGAGCTACAGCCTGCTCTGTTTGGTCTTGTAGCTCTGGTTGGCTCAGTGGCAATGGTAGATTTAGGTAATCAGGCTCAGCCACTGATTCCATTTCTGTATTATCTGTTTGTACATATTCTTCCCTCTCCAGTATGGAATGTCGTATTCGACTTGAATTTCAACATTTTTCATAAATTTAATGCTTTTTTCAGGAACCATCAATTTTGCCATTGTTGGTGTTACTTCAGTCTTACATTTATTATTTTTATTCACCTGTTTTGGTTTTAGTGCATTCCTTCTGTTAATGAGTGGCCTTTATAAGGTTTTTGGACCACTCCGCTTACCCGTTTTAACAAAGGGTGGTAGTTTTTAGATTTAAACCACTCATTATTAATGTTTGGTCTCCTGAAAAATATTCGTATATTAAACCTACGATTATATGAGGTTCCACCTC
This sequence comes from Ericerus pela, assembly GCA_011428145.1. Classification (NCBI taxonomy): domain Eukaryota; kingdom Metazoa; phylum Arthropoda; class Insecta; order Hemiptera; family Coccidae; genus Ericerus; species Ericerus pela. The sequence goes on from WOFM01000596.1 coordinate 459,657, forward strand.
TCCTGTTTTGGTTTTGCCTTGAGATTACTACCGGTTGTGTTTTGCCTAACTTTGAACAATTTGTGGAATTGTGTGAGGATGTGACAACGCCACAGTGAAAGCACATCCTCCCTTTAACAAATGGGTTGGTGCACGTACTGCCCAAATGCCCATAGCCTTGACAATTGAAGCAGTGTGCATCCGGATCAACTGAAGAAGTTTGTACTGCATCAGTTTGTATGAATGGGCATCTCCTGTAGGTCAAATTTCCCTAAGTTGCCACTGCCAAGCTATGACTAACACCATCTTGTTTTCTTTCCACCTGTTTATTTGCTTCGGCCTGTAGAGTATGACATTTTAATTCTCCGATTAACAACCCTGTCATTTTGACATTTTGTTATGAAATTTAAGGTTTCAGTCAAATTAGATGTCTTAGAAATGCCATATATAAATAACTCCATATTTAAAGGATCATTCTCCTGGTTATTATCATATGATTGTATCAGTTCATCAAATCTTTGAAATAACTGGTAGGGTCTTTCTTTTTAGGGATTATATTTTAAAGGTCCTAACTCCCTCCATAAAGCCTCCAAGCTTTATGCACTTCACACCGTTTCTCGTTTATTGTATTGAATAAATAAATAAAAAATAAATAAAAAAAAAATGAAATTTTTCCATATATTGAATTAATTTGATGATTGTAATTTAATCACTTATTGATTTTGACTAACGAATAATATTGATAAAACTTAGCCAAAATCTATAAATAAAAATACCAGGCAGTGATGCGCATTATAAGTATACGATGCCTAATTTTATTCAGTTAAAAGCTATAATGCGGATTCATTATACTATTTGACACAAAGTAGTAAGTAACAAGTGCCTTGACATTTTCGATAAAGGCTGATTTTGGAAATTGACTGGAACATATACATTATTATGTACATATATACACCAGAAAAATGAAATTTTTTAAGGCATTTAACCAAAACTTTTGAAGTTAATCCTTCATTCTTTCATATGTGATGCCATTAAAATCTTTAATCTTAATTAGCTTTCAGGGTGGAGCTTCAAAATTCAAAATTCCCATTGCATCCTGATTAAAACTTTCCTAAGAATAAACGAAACTTTGAGAAAATGTACCATAATTTTATTATATGCAGTGTCATCAAAACTTTTGAATTTCATTACAGCTTCCACAGTTGAGCTTTTAAATTCTAAATTCTGAAAAGACCATGAAAATGAACCTTTCAAAACAAAAACCAAACTTATACACTGAAATCGAAACCTTTCAAATTAAAAATAAAATTTTTTTGAGTGAACCCATATTCTATTATATGTGATGCCGTCAAAACTTTTGGGCATAATTACAGCTATCAAATCTCAAAATTTACAAAACTGATTTTTTCAAATGTGCAATCACTGAAACCTTCAAACCAAACCTCCTTAAATACCCTGTAAACAATATTTTTCAAAACAAAACTGAAAATTGTCAAAGTTAAACATGAATTTTTCCATAATTATATGCCATCATTAAAACTTTTGAGCTTGATTACATCTTTCAGGGTGGAGCTACTGCCCGAAAAACCTAAAAAATAAACATTTTGTAGCATGAAACGAAACTTATCGTTTTGTGTAATAAATACCCGTTGAAACTTTCGGGTTCAATTACAGCTTTTAGGTTAAAGCTTTTGAAATCAAACTTCGCAAAAGATGTTTAGACATTAGCACCCATATTGAACCAAAATTTCGTCTAAATCCGGCTTTATGAAATTTGAGTTGAAAATTGTCAAACTGGGTTTTTTTTAGTGAATTTTTGCCGCGTTAAGTGAGAGACACACTGGAGCGGTGGACGCGGCAATTGAAGTCATTCACACTGCAGCGTTACAAAAAATTTCGACTTGTGGCATACATGAGCTATGTTTCATCGCCGATATGTTACAATTGCGGTGAAAAAAGCAGGTTATATTTCTCTGTCATCACACCATCCTTCTCCATCAGAAATCTCTTGAAGTTATGTCCATAAATGGGGCCTGCAGTGGGATAAATAATTCAAAATTCTGGAAAAGGTTTTCTAAAATAGGCAAAAAACCCTAAATATGTTCATTATAGACTTTTATTCTATTCACTAAGGGGATTTATAAAATACACCAATACTGCTGCTAACCTTCCGAAACAAAATAATGTTCATTTCGCACGAAGCTAAAGTCAAAAAAAAAATAATAAAAGCCTATCTTCTAAAAATTCGTTTTTCACCTAAACTTATTTTATTTATGTAATTTATTAATTCTTAGAGTCCATAAGGGGCGTAATCAAAAAGAGAAGGAGACAAAAGGAATGATATCTTTCCCTTCTTATTTTTTTTTTGGCTGAAAGTTCAAATTAGTGATAGGTAGTTCGTTCACGAGTTAGTTCTTTTGAACGAATCCTAAAAGTGAACTAATCGATCATTTAGTTCACTTCTAAATGAACTAGTTCATTAGTTCTTTTTTTTTGATAGTTCTCAGTTCTTATCAGTCTACTCTACTTCTATTCGATCCATTAATCGAACTGAAGTTGAAGTAAGTAGCAGTCGATGAGTGAGTCAAACAATTAACCAATAGTTCTAGCATGAATTTATGAATACGAGTCGATCATTATATCATATAATAAATCAGTTGATTTAAATGATATGAGTCAATCATGAATCAGCTGACCGAAATGATCGAGTTGAAAAATTTACTGAACTACATTGAACTAGTTCACTTTGGTGAAGCAGACTCACCGAATTAAATCCGCAAAATGAACTAAAATTCTCATCTCCTGTTTAAATAATGGTACGCAGTATCAGTTAACATCTAGTTATAAAAAAATGAACGGTTTTAATTCATCCCGTCAATCAGGAGCCATCTGATCGAAAGGTGGAGAGAACGAGAAGAGAGGAATAATGTCGTTCCCCGTTTTCTTTTCTACTGTTTTTTAAATAATTGTCGTTATTTCATTTTTGTACTTACCCTTTTGGCTTATAAAAAAACAGTTCCAAAATAATACGTAATATCATAACGTGTATTCCCGAAAAATAAGAAAATTAGTATCAACACACGGCACGTAAAATCAATGAAATTATCGCCTTAGACGTATCTAGATCTGCGGTCCCTGTCCTTTTTGAACTCCCTGATCTAAAGTATGATAATATTTTACAGTTCTTTTGTTGACGCCCGTTGTTGATTAAAAAATCGCATGTATTGGACAAGGTATGTTTTGAAATTGGCCCCTTCTATTGAATATATCTATAAAATTTCATTTGAAACAGGTTCAGTGATTGCTGTCGAAGTTTAAAAATATAAGGCATGCATGTTTGAGCTCAGCTAAAACAATAAAAAATAAGTAAAAATCAAAAAATCTTGAATTAACCTCCTGTAAATCCCGTAATAGGCTACGTCTTTGCTTCAATATTCATTCTAGTATGCGTTCTACTAATGTTTATTTGTGACGACGCTTTGTGGAACATTTCTAAAAAATGAATTACAAATATCATAAGTTTTAATAGAAATTTTTCTTCTTCTTTATTAAGCCTAATTACGTGTTTATATTCGTATATGCCACAGTGCCAAGTTCCTGCTTCTCCTGCAAAAAAATAAATTGGAACATTACTAACGCCTTCTTCGTCAAAACATGTATTTTTGGCTTTCCAGCGAAAGGCGTTTGAAGAATTTTTTCACTCTAAATGGAAAAATAAAACGCATGTTAACCAGGCTTAGTGTTTTTAAATTGCGCTGTGGATCAAAGCGAAATAAAAACAAATTCGCGAAATGTGGAGGTGCGAAATATGTTTATTGGGTACCCGCGAAATTGGTGTAAAAATTTATTTCCCTGGCTCTGCCCGTTTCCCTTTTCAGCTCTGCTGCCGGTTTCTGGAAACCTTCCAAAGTACGTTTTAAGCTCTGGGTCTGTGTGTGTGTAATTTATATAATTATGAGTGTGTGTGCGTTTTCGTGTGTGCGCGCGCGCCCGTGTGTGGTGTGTGCGTGCGCGCGCGCGTGTGTACATGCACCAACCGCGAACAAAGATAATTAAGGACTGAATAATGCGAGGGGCGGGAGCTGTTGAGAAAATTTAGAGGCCAAAAACGCCGTCGCGTGGTGAATGGAGGGAGCGAGATGAGGACGACGACGCCGTGAAATAAAAACGTGACTGCTCGAGAAAAATTTCGCGCCTTCTCGTATAAAATTTCGTATCGTCGTCGGTTCGTTTCTTGGTTTGCTTCGTCGCCATCGTCGGTTTGGTTGGTTGTGTGTAGTATTTTTTTTCAGCCTTGAGTCTTTTTTTTTTTATCTTCAATCATCCTCTCACTCCTTTTCTTTTTAATTTCTGTCACTCTCTCGCCATTCTCTTTGTATTAATGTCGTTGATTGCGATTGTAAGGAAGGAGACGAAGTCGTGGAAAAACGATAACGACGCAATGCCCTATAATAAGAGAAAAATACGTTGTTTGAATTGTAAGATTTTCTATAAATTTTCTTGCATCTTGTTAAGACTCGAGTCTAGACTGTATACCCACCTTAAAAGAAAAAAAATATTTTTTTCGAGTCGATGTGGGATATGAATCCCAGTTCCATTTGGGATGAATTTCTATCGTGGCAGTCGCGTATCTAGATTTTTCTCGAAGAGTAGCGATAGAAAAGATCGTGTTATAAAATCTGAGCGCCTCGTTTTTGAGCTTTTTCCCAGTCCGTCCAAAATTTCCTCTGCCGTTCTGTCTCAATGCATTCAGCTTTATCAGTATGGTCTAGTGTTTCAGACGTTCGTAAAAACTGAAAAATTCTTGAAGCTGTAGCATGGTGAGTATAACTCGGGAAATTGCCATTATCTAAATCAGTTTGGCTAATTTTTTCCCATAAATTGCTCTCCGACTAATTTTCAGTTTTGCTAAATATTAACTTCATATAGTTTGTTTTTAGAATTTTGATGAAAATTTTGTGTTGCATATCAAAAGGATTGCAGTATGTTATCGAGGTAGTAAAGACTTATGATCACCAAGTTTTTTGTGATCTTCACTCCTCAGTAAATGTAGAAAATAATGATGGAAAATTATTGAAAACAAAAAATAAAATTGACCTCAAAGGGCAATATTCATGACCCGATGATGTAATTTATAAATCAGCCTCATACAAATTATTTGATGAGCGCAACATGCAGAAAATCTAAAACAGTTTTCACCACATCAGACTGTTTGAAAAGAATGTTTTCAAAATTCATAATAATTACTCGACTTTTTGATTTTTTTTTTTTTTTTTTCAAACGTGGATTGAGAGAATTTCTGGCTCCTTCTAAACTTCATTCTATAGCATCGTAGACAGTAATTGCAGTAGAACACATGTACAGATTGGATTTAGAATACAGGTGTTCCTGGGTCTAGAATGAAAAACTTAGAAAGAACTTTTGCAGAACTGGATTTGAGAAAAGTTTCATTTTTTGTAATTTGTAATTTCGAGATACATTTCCCCCGATTGAGAAGATTATGGAAGATCCTAATTTTCAGTTTTCACTTATCTGACTAATTGTGTGGAGCTAATTATTCGAGTGTAATGAGAATCTCCACAACACTGGTGTTTTCATCTAGAATTTAGGTGTGAAATTTGGCGTTGATTTTTAGTAATTGATTGTAGTTTTTTTAGATTTTATTTTGCGCTGCATTCATGGTTTTCTTGTTTTATAATACTTGTTATACGCTTTTATTCTAATCCTTCAATTTTTTGAAGTACATTCGATGACCAACTTCAGCGCTGTTTTCCCGTGTTACGACATACGCACACATACACTTAAATCCATTTTATCAGTTGTTTTTCAATTTTTATTTGTTTTTGTCTCGGAAAAAAAATTAATAAATTTTATCTTCTCTTTCGCCATTATTTTCTTCTTCAAATTATAAAAGCGTATTTTTAAAAAACTTATTTTTAACCTAACTTATTGATAACAAAATTGGGCAGTTTCCAATCGTGTACCAGGAAAAATTCTATAATCATGCTCACATATGAATGTTTACGAAACTGCATTGAGGATATAGATGTTTCAAAATTATTTTCGGATTGATAAAAATTTTAATAAAGTCTCACATTTTTTTACAGTTTCCAAATTTTATACTATTCACTGGTATGGGACAAATTTATAGTCCTAATTGAGTTTCCCGCTATGGTAATAAGAATTTTTCAAACAGGGCTTTTCCAGAGCCAAAATTTCCTGAATCCAATTATTACTTTCTCTTCATGTAATAGGTCCCTATGTATAATGATGTGGAACAAATTTAATGTTTCTTTTTTTTTTCCTTAACTATAAGAACAATCTTCTTCTGATGACAAAATAAAGAAATTAGATTTTTCATGATTCTGGTTATTAATTTAAGTACTGTTGTGATAGTTTTTTTCATAATGGTTCCAAACAGTATGTGATATGAAGATTGGAAATTAAAAATTTTGTTGAAAGTAGTTTTATAACTCGTTTTGTATTTAACAAATCTTAGAATTTTAAAAGTTTATTATTTCCGGATCCATTTCATCAAATTGAAAAGTTTTTGGAAGATGATAGTTCTCAAATTGTATAAATTTGTCTAATTATATGGAATAAATTCCAATGAATGTAATAAGTATCGCTCAAACTGTATCATCTCCATTGGTATTCAAGGGTGAGGTTTTATTTTGATTTATAGTAAGAGACCTTTATAATTTCCGGTTTGGGTAATACTGATAATAAAACCTTGCATGGTTTTACAGTTTTGGACTTCAGACTATAAACACTAATATGGAACAAATATGCTTTCCTACTTTTTTTTTTCTTACAATATGGAACTTTGGTCCTGGTGCAGTTCGGCCCCAGGAACATCTGTATCCTAAATTCAATCTGTAAGTGTGTTCTACTGTGATTTTTGTTTATGATGGTATGGAACAAAGTTTGGAAATTGATTTTATCCAATCAAGACAGATTATGTAAAAGCAAAAATGGATTTTCAAGTTATTTTCGTATATTTTTTAACTGAGTTACATAATTCTTCATTTGTTCCATGTACGGTGTTACATACCCATGAGATAAACATAATATTCAAAGGGCAGCCCTGGACAACCTCCGATGATTCGAGAAATGCAGATTTTTAATCACATAAAATTTTGAAAATTTGCGTATTTCCGGGCCCCTTTTATCGTATAGATGGTATTTTAAAGGCTGAAGATTTGGTCCTTATATTAGTAGGACGAAGTATGTGAAATGAATTCATCTACCTTTACTTTCCATTTTATGGCTACTTAGAGGTTAGCGCATTTATAAGCACCCCGCTGTTTCATTCTCAGATTATTAGAGGATTCTTATCTGTATGAATTTTGATGTGATGCTTATATTTTTCTGTAATCAGGTTTCAATCGATATATCGAATGTTGGAAAATAGCCCGAGTTAATCAACTTTTTTTCCTCAAGTCTTATTGATTGCAATTCATACGATACAAGTTAATGTATTTAATTAAAAAATTATAATTGGCAATCAAAATAGTTTTCCTTAAATTTTTGGGAATTTTGGGAAAAGTACACGTTTCGAAATAAGTACGTGTGTAACGAGCTTACTCTGTAGATAGAACGATGTGAAAGTGTTTTTACTCGTCCGCCATTCGCTGCACCTTCTGGCTGACATTTTTTATATAGGTCATTGATTGCACGACAGCTTGTTCGTATTATGTAAATTAAGTAATGCATTTTGATCGGCTGAATTCTATTATTTTCCACTGCCGGTTACCAATGTCGTCGGGCAACTCCTAATTTATTCGTATTTTTTCTCGTCTCATGTGCATTCATGATGTTTATTTTGGATTGGTGTGCGTTTTCGATTCCTGTTTCATGGGAGAATACGTCTTTAGAATGCTAGCTATTAAGATGGTTGTTAGGAATTGGGAGAATGCATTACCATCGCCTACAGCCTCCTTAAGTTTCATTTCAGTGTACTTAACAACTTTAAAATGCCATTTGCCAGTCGTAATTGTTTGGTTTGGCGGAAAGAAAAGAATAAATAGAAAATTTGTTTGGAATTTTTTTGGCTATTCGCTTGGGCGGCGTATTTGTGCCGAACGGTTTGTGTTTCGTGTGCTAATTAGGTAAATTTATTCTCGGAAAGTTACTCGAGGTAAAAATTTCCAGTCTACCCGCACTAAATAATTATTTATTTTCCAACAATATCGAAGAAGTCTCGAGTTGGACTTTCAAACTGAAAATATGCAGGATTTCATTCGAAATTATGATGACGAAAAAAAAAAAAGAAGGTTTTTTAGGTATTTCGCTGACGTTATTAAGTAGGGCATAACTATAGGATCGTCTGCTGATTGACCATCTCAAAATGGATCCACAAAAAATTCAAAAAAATTATCTGAATCTAGATTCGAACCTATATCTCAAGCGTGATAAACCCCTATTTACCCACTGACCCCCATGGCGGCAGTTGTCGAAATCTGTTTGTCACAGACATACAATCCCACGATCAGATAAAAATACATACGAGACGTGGGTGGTGTATCAACCGGGACCTTCTATAACTGTTAATTCATTTGGTAATTCTTCCTAACTGAATGCTCTGTCGTCGATTCTCATTTCTGGTATAAATACCTACAAATTTGAATTCTTTTATGTTTTTGTGCAATAATTTTAAATTATTGATTTTCAATTGCGAAAATTGACTGCAAAATACCCCATTTTCGAACTTCACAGTTATTCAAGTGATTTGTTGAAGAAATCGAATAATTTTTCGGGATTTATGATTGATATTTCGAATTCTTTACCCGCAATGTTTCTACGTTTGAATGTTCTCCATGATAATTACTATCCCTTTGAAAATTTTTAATTTAGAAGATTTCTATTTTGAATTGTAGAATAAATTTTTAGGTTGGTATTTATGATTGAATTTTTCTGCGTCTGAATGTTTTCTCCAAGATGATTATTCTTTTAAAAATTTAAATTTCAAAAGATTTTTGTCCCGAGTTGTGAAATAAATTTGCAGTTTGTCCCTAAGTCTCTCAGAAATTTTGAATATTATGTTGGTACAATCTGTTTGATTAGAGAGAAAATTGTTTTATTCTCGAATTGAACTGGCATTGTAAAAATCAAAATAATGTAATACATGAACATGTAACTGCTTAACATTAGTACTGCGGAAGAGTGCTGATCCGTTGAGGAAGAGGAAAATTCTCCGTAACATAAAAAAAATACAAAAATTTAATGGAAAAAATGAAAATGTGACACCGAATTCTAGTAAAAACTGATCAAAGTTCCCCCTAAATTCCGAAAAATAAAAAAGAGACAAATAAAAAAATTATGACCCAGAATAACAACTGATAATGACCGTCCAAAATTTGTTGAAGAGTAAAAAACGAAAACAAAAGAAAAAAAAACAGAAAATTATTTATTCCCCTCCCAAAATGACGCTCTAAATCCGCCCCTAGTACTAGAGTAATTTTTTTCCTGATATTTTGTTCAATACTACCCCTAAACAATTGTAGATGCGTTGTTCATTCAATCTTCAAAAAAATAATGTTTGCATAGCTTAGTAATTAGGTGCTTGATTTTGCAGTCCAGAGGTTGTTACGCTTGTCACATTCTCGATCGAAATCGGCGGTGTATTTGGTTCGATTCTATCGATGTTCCACTGAGTGAGTGAAAAATTCATGCTGGTAGACCATTGACCACCGAATCCCGAATATCCCTCTCCCCCACTTTGAAATTAGTACCAATCGTGCAGACACTACTAAGTAAAAAATGGCCAAGTACTCAAAGCTCAATAATTATTAAAAAAAATTTTTAAAGCTGTAATCTATATGAGTATAACAATTTTTTTTCTTATAGTAGATTTGTTAATAGCTTGATTTTGAACTTATTTGTCTTCGATACGTTTCACACGGCGCTAATTATTTATTTATCTTTATTAGGACTATGAATAAATTTTTTTTTAATATGTTAAATTAATTAATAAGTATACCTACTATTGAGTTTATTTTATTTGTTACTTTTTCTTCGTAATATTCCTCAGCATGCATTTTACCCTCTAGAATTATTCTTTAATTTCAGAACACGATACACAGTCTCTAAAGACTTCAATTATTTTATTATGAGAATTGAAAACAAATAAAAAATAAATAGTAGCTCCGTTAAAAAAAAGTAGGTTTTCAAAATTTTGTTTATATTTTAATCTGAAATTACATAGCTTAAAACCATTACCTCCTCGAAATTGAAACAAAACTGGATTTTATGAATGTACCGTTCACTCGATCCGCATTAAAATTTTGTAGCATGTTACAATAAGTTACTGTAAATATTTTTTCCAGATTTCGTAGCCATTGGTCTTACATTAAGGTTTTCGTAGCAAAATGAAAACAAAAATAGTGGTATTTAAGTACTGTCTGGTTGATCCGCCCTAAAATCAGGTCCTTGGCTTAGTACTTTAATGTTCGTTCAAAATTTCGTGACTATCGGACGAAAATTACAACCTGTACCGTGGTATCAGGAAAATAACTTATAATAATAATATAAATATATTGTATAATTTTTACATACATACATAATACAAGCAGGTTATATACCTTCATATAAGTATTGCTCGTATTATAATATGGGATATTGGATGAATATGAATTTGAATTTTTGATGCCAATTTTTCCGTGTGTTATGAAACAGAAAACGTACCCATCCCATCTCGAAATCGTTTCGTGAAATCGAGATTAATGAATAGATTTTCAAAGAAAACTTCCTCAAAAAAAATGTTCACTTTAGCGCAAGCAGTGATCACAGTGTGGTTCAGCTCCTGTCATTTCGGCTGCATTTTTTGATAATTGTGACTTTCATGATGACAAGATCAGTATCGTTGCTGTTATGATTCATCTGGAAGAATCCGATATTTGGTGACGTAACCCTATTAGAAGGTTGTTTTTTTTTTCTGCATCTAAAATGGAACAGAATAAAAAAAACTAATGCAGCAGGAGCTCCGTTGAAAAAAGTAGGTTTTTAAAAAGTAAAAAATTAGTTCCTAAAAAGTTATTAAGATCGTAATTGCGATGATTGCATTAAAGATTTATAATTGTTGACGCAAAATTACGCAGTTGAAAACAGTTACCTCTTCCAAAATCGAAACAAAAATATATTTTTTGGTAATACATTCTATTCAATCTGCACCAGAATTGGTAGTATGTTGCAATAAATTATATTTAATATTTTTTGAAAATTTCTTAGTTATTGATTCAAAATCAAGCATTTTATAGCCAAAATAATATCCAAAATAGCTGCACCGTTGATACCCTTCAGCCGATCCACGCCAAAATTATCAAAGTGTTAGAATAGATCAAAATAAATAATTTTTCGAAATTACATTCCTATTGGTTCCAAAATTAGACATTTTATGGCCAAAATGAAAACAAAAATATTGTTACCGAAGTAACGCTTGATCGATTCGCTCCAAAATTCATAGCAAGTTATAATAGATTATATTGAATATTTGTTTCAAATGTCGTAGCTGTAGGTCCAAAATTAAGAACTTTATAGCCAAAATAAAAACTAAAATAAAATAATGATACCAGAAATACCTTCCAGCCGATCCACAACAAAATCTGTATGTCAAATCCTTGCAGCTTAGTACTAATGTTCGTTCCAAATTTCGTGACTATCGGACAAAAATTGCGATATGTACCAGCTTGTATATCACTATAATAAATGTAGAAGCAAGCCGAAATTCATTCGTTTGTCAAAATTATTTTACTAAATTATGTCGCCTATATTTTCTCTTATGTTCGATGCGGATGGGCCACTACCCACATAGACACAAAAAAAATGTTTGTTGGTTTCGCTGAAACAACGAATTCTACAGTGTTATGTTTATACAAGCAAAAATCCAGAGCTGGCATAAGCCAAAGTATCACAAAGTGGCATCTCAGGGCTTGTATATAAATATATGTATATGAATTTGAGTTTTTGGTGTCAGAATTTTTGAGTTATCACGTTCCTACCTCTACGCAGGTCATTCTATGACACCAAGATTAATAAGTAGACTTTCATAGAAGTGACTTGAAAATAATTTGAATGGTTTATTATAAAAATGCTAGTGTATTTCACATAATTTTATTAACTCACGTAGTTTCCACACAAAGAACATACATTCGTACTATGAAGTTGAAAAAATAAACGCGTAGTGTTTCGTGAAAAGTAAATTTTTTATATTGTTTTAAAGAAAATAAAATTATTGACTTTCTCGAAAATAATTTTGGATATTTATACGAGGGGTTTTCAAACTTTTTTGTCCTATGGCTCTTTTATCATCACACATCTATTTATTCTCGGCTCCTAGCACGTTTAGACTCTTTTATTTTATTGTATGTCGAGTGATATAACTTGCGTTGGTGCTCAAAATATCTATCTGACCAAGTTGTGTCATGGCTCCAAAAAATGTATTCGCTGTTCATTATTTGAAAACGTTTGACCTATACAGTGATCTACATTCATCGAACCGAACCATTCAGATTTTTTTTCTGTGTTTACGTAGGATACTATTTTTTCGCACCCTCCAAGAATTGGATCCCGAAGCACAAACTACCATACAAAGTTTTAACTAAGAATATTTATAATTTCTACTTATGTTTTGCTGAATTTAACCTCCAGGCAGCCATAAAATAGCAATTAAAGGTAGATGAATTCATTTTACGTACTTGGTTATACTAATGTAAGGATCAAATTTTCAGCCTATGAAATTCTGTCTAAATGATGAAATAGTGCTGGAAATATGCAAATTTTTAAAATTTTATGTGATCAGAAACCTGCATTTCCAGAATCATTAAAGTTTGTCCAAGGTTGCCTTTTGAACCTTTTGTTAATCTCGAACCAAATGAAGTATTACCTAAGTCCATTAGAAAAACAAGAGGAAATCAGAAGAAATCCAAAAATACTTTGAAAATTGATTTCTCTTTTCACATAATCCATCCAGATTGGACAAAATCTATTTCTAAATTTTATTCCATACCATCATAAACAGTGTGGTGACTACTGCCACACTACTTCGGCTGATTGCCATTCTCCCTCGATCACCGTCACCCGGCATCGTGGCCAAGTGTATACGGTGTCGGCTTTTGGTGGCGGTGAGCAAGGGGGGTTTTAGGTGTTCGGCCGGTACGGGTTCAAATCCCCGTACCGCCTGAACACCTAAAGTGGTGACCCCGACATGATCCGGGGGATGGTAATGCACGCCATCTCTCGGACACGTACAAAACCAATAGCCGTGGTGGTACGTCACACCACCGATACCGGTATGTGACGGCGCTGTAGGGTGTGCGCCATGGTGCGGTGATGAGGTGGGGCATCACCACGCGCCGGCGTACATCCCTACCCGCAAGGCGCCTCCGTACTGGTTGTCGTATCACGCTCCGCTATACTGGGGGGGAGTGGTGTGGCGACTACTGCCACACTACTTCGGCTGATTACCATTCTCCCTCGATCACCGTCACCCGGCATCGTGGCCGAGTGTATACGGTGTCAGCTTTTGGTGGCGGTGAGCGAGGGGGGTTTTAGGTGTTCAGCCGGTACGGGTTCGAATCCCCGTACCGCCTGAACACCTAAAAACAGTATTCATAGTAGAACATACCTATAGATTGGATATTGGATGAAGGTTTTTCTAGGCCCAGAACTACACCTGGATCAAAGTTCCATATTGTAATAAAAAAAAGAAAAAATCAACGCAGTATTAGCTCTGTTAGAAAAAGTAGGTTTTCTAAAATTGTAAAATTAGGTAGTTACTAAAAAGTTATTAATTGATCATAATAAATATTTGTTCTGAATTACATTCCTATTGGTCTAAAATTAGGCATTTTATAGTCAAAATAAGAGGGAAAGTAATGTTACTTGAAGTAGCTTACAACCAATAAGCATCAAAATTTATAGACTTATAATAGATCATAGTGAATATTTTTTTCAAATTTTGTAGCTATTGGTCAGAAATGAAAATTTTTTAGCCAAACTAAAAATAAAAAAAGCGATGTGGGAAGTACAGTATGGCCAATGCACAACAAACTCTGTAGGTCAGGTCCTTAGCTTAGTAATAATGTTTGTTCTTAATTTTTGTGACTATGGATAAAAAATTGCAACCTGCACCGTTGTAACAAGAAATTGGCTTTTATATATATAATGTATTAATTTCAATTATTAGTGCCAAAAATTTCTTCCAGTTATGAAATGAAAAATGTGCCCTGTTCCGTCGTATTTAGGCAGACAAACGCATTCGCTGCCCTAAATACTCCCCAACAATTAACGGTGAATATTTCTTCTAAATATTCACCATTACTTCCGTTAGTAACCCAATTAACAGAGCTAACAGTTATGCAGACGTTCAACTAATCAGCATAATTGTCAGCACTATTTTGGCACGTACCTAAGGTATCTTTTGTGAAACGTAAACAATACTAGGCACAAAAAGAAGTCACTTGGTAAATTGATTTACACCAAAACTTCACTTGCCTTTCTGAAGAGCTTCAAAGTAGTTATACTACATTGAGCTCTAAAGTTCTTAGATGTTCCTACACACCACCAAGTTAGTAGTCCACCCTATGTAGAGGTGAGACAACATTAGGTATAGTATTAGTATATAGAGATTATTACGTACGTGTATCTGCGAAGTAAGCGAAGTTATTTAAGTATAACAATTTATTATGACGAAGTGTTAACCGAAGTATATTGTGACTTTAATTTCGTATTAAATATTATCTCGTAAAGCACGTATTTATTTTGTGTTTGTTCACAACTATCCGGGATAACAAACACAACATACCCACCCTCACCCTTAGGTTTTTTCATGACACCAAGATTAATAAGAAAATTTTCAATGGAAACCTACTCAAAAAGAAGAGAAACACATTTATTCCATATTAGTGGATAGAGTCTGAAGCTCAAAAATAGGAAAATTATATTTTAAATATTACCCAAACTTGAAATGAGCTCTAAATATCTATATATCAAAAAGTACATCTATAGATATGAATATATATGTAGCATTATTCTGGAAACAAAATTGGAAATTATAAAATTCTCTTGTTGCCATATATTATAATGGAAGAAAGTGAAAAATAGGGTGTGGAACAAAACACAGAAAAATATGGTATTTTGCCATAAATCAAAATAAAATTTCACCCTTGAATGCTGAATGAAGATGATATGGTGTGAGAAATATGTAACGATATATTTCTACTCATTAACACTCATATTCATGCATTATCACACCAATAAACTGTCACCTACCCTATATACTATATAATGATAAAAGTAGTAAATAGAATACAGATGGCACTCTGGAATATCATTGCATCAGCCAATATAGCTCTCACTCGCACATTCATGTCTCTACATGTCATATACAACTGTAACCTGCAATAGTCTTTCAAATTTGTTGACTCATTACAATTAAAGAGGGGAAGTAATTATCATCTTGAAAATGTACCTATTACCTTCTAGAAGTATGTCAAATCATCTAGATAAACTATTCAGACCAATCGACATAATTAGTGGGACGATAATCAATCATCTCATTGGTCAATTATGACATCATCCTTCCCTGATCATCTTTCACCACTACTTTGTATTCATTTGTTTGCAAATTCATCGTTGATCTAATTACTGTAAATGAAATGTGAAATCACATCATGAAGAACCTTTGAACAGTCATTTTCTTCAATAATTATCTCTGGTAAATATTTTAATTACACAGTCTCTTATAACCAATAACTGCTAAGGGGCTCAATTATTTCAAGTTTATCAATCAATCATAGGCAAAGTTGTGGTAACAGATACTTTTTACATTTACAGTTTATTTCACATTATTAGACATATTATTATCATTTTCTAAAAAATTTTCAATTTGGTGAAATGGATCTGGAAATAAAAAATTTTCAAAATTCCAAAATTTGTGAAATATGGGACTTCAGATTCTCTTATATTTTTTTAACGGAGTTTTGTAATGCTTCATTGGTTTCATATAAGGTGTCACATACAAATGAGAAAAGAATAATGTTTAATGGACAACCAAGGATAACCTCCAATGATTCCAAAACAGCAGGTCTTTGCATTAAATTTTTAAATTTCACCTATTTCAGGTTCCGTTTCATCACATAGATATAATTTCAAAGGCTGAAAATTTGGTCTTTATATTAGTACAACTAAGTATGTGAAATTAATTCTTCTACTTTTACTTGCTATTTTGTGGCTGCCAGGAGGTTATTTTAATTTGAATATTTCATTATTCTATATTTAGAGTTGAATACTTCACATTTGCACGAAAAATTTTATGACAATTTTGTTGTAATAATTTATTTTTTCGAAAAAATGAATTACGATTGAGTGATTCGTTTTCAGCATATACAATTTTTTTCTCTTGTTTTTCTGTGGATCGATGAGTTTGAATCAGTGAGGTAGGCAAGGGAGAGTTGTGGGATAAATTCCTCCAAAATTCTTTAAAATGGAGCCAAAAAAAGGAGAATAAGAAGTTTTCTGTAGAAAAAACTTTTTTTAAATAGATTATATGCTTTTGAAAAAATGTTCTGCGCAACCTTTGATTTACTGAAGTTATAAAGTTAATTTTAAAATTACAGACTCACTATGAAAACAAATGTATGATTAAGTGTACCATGAAAAATCTTCATATAAACGTATGAAATTATTTTGATCGCTAAAAATAGGGATGAATGGTGACGAACACAACAAACTAAAATTTATAGACCTAATCTTTGTTGATTTATTTTTTGTTGAAAATATGCCTTGACTTAGAGCCTTGATAATTTTAATTGAATCATTAAAGAATATTTTTGTCTCTGTTCTGTCAAAAAATGCGTATTTTGACGTTTAAGATTTATCTGAAAAAAATTTTTTGGTTTTTGAAAGAAAATCGTGTCATCTACCATTTATGTGACCTTCACGCATACGCCTGAAGCGTTAACAATTTTCTGAAACTTTTAATCATCAATTTCGAATATTGATAGTACTTAATTATCTAACCATTTAACCAAGTTCACGGTCATTGAACTTTTCCAACATTTGTATATTTTTCAGAGCCTCGGATCCTATATCGTTTTAAACGGAATAAAAACAAATGGATGGAAAATATTTTTGATGTTTTTCAATCGCACCTTTGTCCTACAATTTTTTTTCTTTTGATTCTGTGTGTTTTGGAAAACGACAACTCTGTTTTATAAACCGATTTTGAACTACAGTCTACATATCAAAGAACAAGTAAGTTTGTCATTTTGCGAAAAAAATGAAATCTCCAGTTTTTTATTAAATAAAAAAAGAATATAAAGAAAGTAGAATTTATGAATGTCGTCTTCTTCCTCCTCCAAACCTCCGTCGCTAATGTAAAAATCATGGAAAAATTCGTTATTTCATATAAAACGTTTGATTCCGAATATACGAAATTTTAATAAAAATTTGCTCTTCGCTTCAGTCAGTTGAGGTTAGGAGTGGAGCAATGGACACATACATTTACGACTATTTTTTTTTTTTTATTAGGATTTTAGTGATACTGAGAATGAATAAATTACCAGTTTTGAATCACTCTCACTTGTGAGTCAAAATTTTCAAGGTGCTGTACACGAGTAAAAATTTACAATATGGTGTAATCTTCTCACCATAAATTTTTCTTACCTTTTAATTTAGCTTTTTGTTTTTTACATGAATTGCAAAAGAAAATGGAAAAAAGCTCCCAAATGTTTAAGGAGCTGTGGGGAAATGAACTCAGGTGCTTACGAGGATTTCATCTAACAGCACAGTTTCTATCTACTGGAATTCCAGTATTGGTGCAATTATTAACAATGTTTTCAACATCCTCAACATTTAAATTTTGAAAGAAAACCTTTCTTTTACTTCAAGATTCCTCAATGGTTATTGGAGATAGCAAGCTGAAATTGATACTGTTGAACAGAGCAGAAAATTTTATCAAATCCAGAAATAAATCCATTTTTTATATCGTCATCAGTTTTTCAAAAATAAACTATAAAAAATTGTAAAATATTGGAAAAAATGGAGTATTTTGTTGTATTGTTTTCGTCATTAGTTCGCAGTTACTTCGTTCTAGGTGAAGACTGATGATGAAAATGAATTTATGGTTGAAAAATAAGGGGGTAATCCCTCCTTGGCTACGTCACTGGTTCTCACTGAACTTGTAGTTTCGCTCTAAATTACTCCAATTACACCGCCTTTAGAAGTCGATGTAACCGGTGTACTCTAGTGTAGCTTCACTAATCCACACTTTTTCATTCCGTTGGTTTAGGTAGACCGAACCAAACTACACTCTGTCTATCCAAACAAACACGTTTCAGGTACTGGTGTAAGAGCTGTATAAGCTAGTAGCTATTGAAAAATTACTATTTTTCAAAAATTTTAAACTTCCTAAATTATCTCGGAATCAGTGTCGGCTTTTAGCTCCCATTTTGTTCACCCCTCAGCTGCGTTTTATAAATAGATGCCTCAAGAAACTTTCAACTATAGGCAGTGAAATATTCTTATTATTTTGTTATGAGCGTAATAAAGGGGGCAGGGGAGATGTTTGTCCTCTTTAAATCTTGAAGAGGAAGTATATATGTTTCCTTTTTATTTTCACCTATGCAGAAATTTGAAATTTACAATTAAGAAAGAAAGTTCCTCTTTGAAAATTTTTTTTGCGGCACCTGTGCATTCTGCTGAACTCTTTCAACAGCTGAAAAGTCATCAACAGTAAGAATTATAAATTAGTTTTTGGACGAATATTTAGCTCGTGTAGATGAGCATATAATTGCGTAATGCTGGAGCAGTCGGCTTTCAGCTCTCTGATCTTTGCTTCTCATTTTCTCTTTTGGGTTCAAATACGTGACACAAGGACATGTGGTGAAAATATCTCCGTTATTTTGAGCGATAAAATTTTTTCACCTATAAAAAGAATTTTCAAATCATTGGGTTTCTCATTCCTCAAATGAAATTAGCTCTGAAACAGTAAGAAGTACTTTTCTGATTATTAATAAATCAAAATTTTATATTAATAATGGTTGAGATCTGATAGATAAAATACATTATTCCTTATCCTATACCATGTTTTCCCAACAGTTAATCAAAATGTACATTTAATAAGTAAAAGAAATACAGTTTATTTGGTTAGGTATTGGATCTCAACAACATAATAAAACTAATAACAGATTTTCCCAGTTAGATCTGAAATAATAAGATCGGACCATATCTAACTGATGTATGAATGGGGAGTCAGTTTGTTTTTAACCAGCTTATGATAATAGATGTTTTTTCGTTCACATTTCTACAATAAAATAAAATAATTAATTTAATAAAAGTTCTTGTAATTTTGGATTGTTGTTTCTCTAATGGTTTTTTCTTTTAAATAAATTTTCTGTGAGATTGCTAATAAAAGCGCTGATGGAAGAAACAAACTAGAATTCCAAATTCTTCATCTCTATGTGGTACAATTCTTCAATATATCATGACAGACAATTAACATCGTTTTCTGTAAGATCTAAGCTAATTAATATCAGTTTCACCATATTGTGTTTAAGTGAGCCATATTGTTATAAGATCTTTCATCGCATTATAGGGACTTTAATGATAACTTAGGAGGAGTTGTGTAGGGTCCATATGACGTGACCTCATATTCACTGTGGTATGTGGGAAACTAAGTTTTCATGTCTTTCCCTTATCAAATCGGAGGTACCATGATTCTAAAGATCTGTGATCTTGAGCTGTCTTATTTTTTCTATAGGCAACTTTATATTTCAGATCTAGATTATTTTACTTAAACTAATATGATGATTACCTTTGGGGCGTCACAACAGTAACGTTTGAAAGAAGGCAAAATGATGTGTGAATTTGAATGTGAAAAGGAAAAGAACTAATGATTTGTCACTTTATGTGAAATAAAATCATTGAATATTTTTTTTATCATTATGCAGAGATATTCACAAATGGATTCATTGTTAGGTGCCGGAGAATGGGCTGAATTTCGTTATTTGTTAAGATTTTTAGTTTTGAAATTATATTATCGAAATTTAACCTCGTGAAAAATCTGCAATAAGGTAGGTACATTACGTGGATTCACGTGTCCTCTTCAGCCATTTGTTTTAGTGAAAGTATTTCAGTATTATTCACATGCAAAAAATTCGTTAGGTCCTCGAAAGATTGTTCGAAAAGGCATTAGCAAAAAATGTAGTATAGAATTAATTTTTGGTTTGCACTCATCAACTCGTTCCCCTAAACTCGGCTAAACTTTAAATATAAATTTAGGCAGTTGTGTTGATGACAGGATGCGATACCTTTTGAAACAGATGTAGATTATGATCATCATTAATGTGAGCTCACCTAAATCACATGATGACAGTCCTGATGTGAGCTATTTCATAAACGTAAAATTGTGTTGTTTTTTTTTTCCAGTGAGAAATTATAAATTTTTTCTTTCAACATTGTATCCCTAAATGTATGTTTTCATTTACCTGTACAAAAAAAGTATGTCTCTGACGGACGCGTTTCAAACTTTCGTTTTGGATTCGTCAAAAATGTTGACCTAACCTGGTTTTATGGTGTATTTCTCCCCATTTTACTCCCTCCAATTATGCGATTCGAGCCAAAAGTTTTCAGATAAAAGTTGAAAAGCTATTTAAAAGCTGTCTTTTGTTTAACGAGATTTTAAGCTCGACAATTGCGAAAAACTGCCGTCAGGTTTCGCGCACAAAAGTTGATAGTGTGATATTCGCGCCAACGTTCATAAAAATACCATACTCATACCTACTATATGTGTTCGACTGTTCGACGGCATTGCCCGATTTTTGGCCACTTTGACGAGATCTTCTTACTTTTCTTTTTCTTTTAAATAGATTTCGTAGAATTTATGTATTGCTGAAGGTGAATGTTCCGATTTCGGGAAAATTTCACTATAGTTTTTCTGATCACAGTCCCCAAACCCCAAAACCACCCTCCCCTCAGAAGTTTGTATACATGCCGCAGTCGATATCAAAAATCTTGAAAATTCGAAAATTTTCAGTCAAAAGCCAAAACGCCGGCAAAAAGACTTGATGACCCCATTTCCTATATTTGCCTGACTACTTTCAGTCTGAAATTTAAATTATTTTGTTTCCAGTTATTTAATCAAATTGACGTTTTTACCTGAAACTGACCCAGTCAAAATTGATAATCGGTATCAATAATAGCTAAATTTACATTCATTTCGAGGCAAATACGAGCCAGCAATGCAATTAATTCGCTGAATTATTCTATTCGACTCAAATAATTTAGTCAGTTACGTAAATAATTCATGAAATTGACTGCTGTAGGCTTTAGGTATAGTGAAAGTCAAGTGAGTGGTTAATTTTTTTAGAGCGGAAATTTGTTTTTATGCCTTAAGGTATGATGGGAAGTTCAAAATTTTTACGTTTTTGACAGGCATTTATAAAATTGTCTAATAAGGTGCGTTTCCGAGGTATTTTTTTTTCCCTGGATATTTACAAAATTGATTAAAATTTTTCAGTCACTATAGATAATCTTTTAAAGGTTTTCAGTAAAAAAAAAAAAAAAAAAAAGGACAAATGTATTTCTAATTATTTTTGTTTTTTCCTAGTTATATGTATTTGTAAATTCAGTGATTTTCAATGTTGACTAATGATATTGCGTATTCGTTTTTATTGAAAGACATGATAATATAGCAAAATAAAATGCCTATTTATGTTTTTTAAAACATTGCTTGAGGTTTATTGGTTTCTGGTGTTTTCTAAATGTGTTGGAAGATGAATTAGCATTAACGTTTGTGTATGTGTAGATTATGCCTCCAATTTTTCAGGGAGACGTCTCTCAGCACTTACACGAATTAACATTAAGTTTGTTTGATTTTCTGCCGCAAGACATGGGCACCATCTACTTATTTATCGTTCAAAAATGATTCACGAAAATCTCGAAGGAGGTGAAAAAGTGTGAACGGAGGAGGCGAGGTTCGCTGTACGTCTCCTTCCCCACGCATCACTTTATGTTTGCAGTTCAATTCTGCATTACGTAGAAAATTGGCACTCCAATATAACCTGCAAGACATCTCTCTTCTGCGTACCCGGAACAATCGCTGTTTCAAATTCATTGGAAATTATAATGGAGTCAAATGGCTCAGCCCAAGGACGTCGATTAATGGTGGAGCCACTGCCTGCAAGAGAAGAAAAAAAATGCTGCCGCATGCCTCTTATCACAGCGCCACTTAATTTCAGATACAATGACTGCAGTAATGTATTATACCTTTCGGAATCGTTGCATTTTTATTTCACTTTATTTCGTTTCTCTCGTCTCTCACGTTTTTTCTCCTTTTGATACTAATTTTCATCGGTATTTTTCATCAATATGTACAGTATTTTTAATTAATAGGTATTTTTCATTACTAAGTATTTTTTATCGATAGGTATTTTTAATCGATTGGTATTTTTCATCAATAAGTACAGCGCAACCCCTTTTCCGACACAGGCAACTCAAAGTTCAGAGAGGGCATGACTTCAGCGAGAAAAGTTTTTTTTGTGTTTTTTCGGGGAAATTTCCCCATTTTCCCTTCCACTTAGGGTCCTGGGAGAAAATGGGAAATTTTCAAATTTTGCTAGAGCGGGTATTGCCCGCGTTGCATATGTGGGCGCTACAGTTCTGAATAAGTATTATTATTTATGGGTAATTTTCATCGGTATTCGGAATACGGATTTTCTCTTGATTCTAGAATTCACCTTACTGGATTTTAGAATCCGCCTTGCTGGATTCGGATTTGGATTCAGAATATATTTTTTTCTTTTTGATTTGGTTCAACTCTGTTACCAAAGCACCAATGTATTGCATCAGTACCTAAATAACCAAACTTACAATATTATAGCCCATTTCTTTTTTTCGAAAGTTATTATTACTTTCTAATTTTTTTTCAATGTTTTTCTTGTAAATTAAATAACATTTTTATTTTTTTATTTATTCGTATTTTCAACGATCCAATTTTTGTAATTTTGATTTGATTGGATTTTAGTCAAAAAGATAAATGGTGTAGTAATATTATAATACTTGGATTGAAATTTTTAGTTTATGCTTATAAAAATCATAACTACCGAAAAATAATTATGTAGAATAAAATACTTTTTTACGGGACCAGATCTGTATGAATTTGACAAAGTAAGAAATGACAGAACTGTAGCTGCCTATGTACCTTTTGCAATAATATGATTATTTTTATTTATTTTTTTTTAAATTAAAATTTTCTCAAGTTCTATTGTATGAAAATTGAAGAGGTTGGTCTTAAAATGAAATGTAAGCGTAGGGTTTCAATTTTTACCAACCATTCCTGGGAATTGGCTGTCACTGGTGACGTTGCGAAGAATTTTGCGTGATAGACGTTCTCAAAATCAATTCCAATGAACTAAATATTGAATCCTTAAACCAAATGACATTATCTCGGAACTTAGTCCTACCCATTATATTTTCTCTTTCTGTTTTCTTGCCTTGAGCAGCAGATCGAGAAACTGATTTTGGTTTATTTAACAGCTAGGGGCTTGAAAATATCATCCAAAACTAGATATATACGACACAAAAAATCGTATATAAGTTGGATGAATACATTTTTCCCCGTTAGAAGAACAAAAAATAAAAAAGTACCAATACAATAATATACCTATACCTATAATAATAATAATAATAATAATAAATAATAAATTAACAATAAACAACAAATAATAAATGATAATAATAATAATAAAACAAATAATAATAAATAAAAAAATGACAGAAATGACGTCCGGAGGGTTTCTGTTATGTTCGTAATGGTTATGCTAGAAGTGTGTATTTATTGATTGAAAAAAAACAATAAAAGCGGTGAAAAGCGGTTATCCGCGACACTAGGCATTTTATTTCTCTTGCTTCCTCTCGCTTCTCTTTCGCACTTCTATTCTGCTGGTTTTTTACACAATTACAGCTTTTCTCGTGAATCAAAATGCGAATCTAACGCAAATGCGTCATTTATCGAAGAATAATCGCACACCATTATGAATTATAGTGGATCATAAACTTTAAATGAAAATCTACTTCATTGCGGGATTAAAAATGAGGAGGTCATCAATTCCGTGCATATATATATATATATATATACACACACACATATGTGTGTGTGTGTGTGTGTGTATGTGTGATTGTTTATTCCAGCATAATTTCTCAACTTGGGCACTGATTTTGACGAACTTTTTTTTAAATGATGGAGATAAACCGTGGTGGTCTCACTAAATTTTTTTCAGAATAAATGAGGTAGTTTTGAAGTTACCTTTGAATAAAAAAATGCTAATTTTAAAGTAATATTGCTTAACGCTAGAAACGAAAAATCACGGAAAAGCATTTTTTTCAAATAATAGAATCGACTTCAAAATAAAAATAAAAAAACCACTAAAAAGTGAAAAATAATTCTTTTAAAATTTTACCAGTAAGATATGGGTTGAGGGACTGGAATTATTGATGTCGGCGCTCTTTTCCTTTACCATCCTTTATACTTGCGTCAATTCCTTCCAATTTTATTTGACAAAACTTTTTAATTAGTGCCGACTTCAATAATTCCACTTTAGGACCTAGATCTTGCTGGAAAAATTTTAAAAGAATTATTTTTCACTTTTTAGTGCATTTTTTTATCATAATGCTTTTATTTCACTTCGTTTGGTTTGTGTATAAATAGACCCGTGAACAGTTTCCGAGTTTGTCATTAGAGCATTACCAAAGTGCTCGGATCGCAATTTCTGGTTAGGTTACGTGTTTCTGCGTGAGTGCAATAGAATTCACTAGGTTTCACTTCACACGTTTTATAATTATGAAAGCATAACTTATATCAAAAATTCATTTCTAACATATTTTTATTTTTAATTATTTTTCAATTGTGATTTCCGTCCTCCTTTGCCCCTCCTTACATTTGATCATGAATATGAGGGGTGGTTTCGATTTTTCATCCACACGGAAGGAGGTGAGTGCAGTAAAGAATCCTATGCACAGGAGCTGCTTAGCAGAAATATTTTTTGATGCATGTTTGACCTAGAATTTTAAGAATATCCTTCAAAGTTACCAACGGTTTTCAAATTTACAGACTGAAAATAACTCTTAGCCCTCTTTCTCACATAATATCGTCGTTTTATCGGAAAGGTTTAAAGAATATTTACTAAGACTTCTCTCCCATGGCCATCTATTAGAATACTGCTGTATTTGGTACTCGTCGGGATTTTAAGGACAGTATGATGTTCTGTAAATTCACGTGGTATTAAAATGCGTCTCGCAAAATTTTTCTGAGTTATTACTGCCAATTATCTCAACCCGCCAAAGAACTTTTTTCTAATTATAAGCTTTTATTCTACTCATTACTGCGATTTTAAAATATACCAATACTGTAGGTAACCATCCTTCAGAAACAGAATAATGTTTATTTCGCATGAAGCTAAAGCCAAAAAAAAATAAAAGCTTAACTTTTAAAAATTCGTTTTTAATCTAAACTTATTTTATGCATTTGCTCGCGCTGATGTACAGAAGCTATTGTAAGAAAAAGTTGACATACTTACTCAAATGTTCAAAGTCTGCGCACGAAAATTAATAGAAATAAACTATTAATTACTTGGTGTAACGGCCAAAAGAGGTGGTAATGTACCTAATTAGAACCACTTTCGGTATTACACCATACACGAAATATCACGTACTTTAAAAGCAGTAATACTTCTAAAATAAATTCAAGTTTATCATCCACAGACTATCGTGGACCTTAACATTAGTTAGAGACTCAATAATATTTAAAACACATGAGTTAGTTTACACATTTAATAAAATAATAATTTGTACGTCACAGTACATAAATATACGTTAATATTTATACATATACAATCACAATTCAACAAGCAAGACTATCTGTTCACTAGAGACTTCTACAAGAGAGGTTCCAGGTACTTAGAAGTAGCTGTCGAGGAACTGTGTTTTATTCCACTGAATCGAGGGATTATATACTCGTTCAGGGTATGAAAACGTACGTGTCGGATAGGTAAAGTGAGGTAGGGTGTTGTTATTATAGGGTTGTGCTGACTCGTCAAGTACTCGAGGGACAGGCACAATTAGGTCATGAATATACAGAAAGTATATCTATATTCATAAAATTAAATACGGGTAAATTAGTGGTTGTTTATAAAGAGTTATAGGATGATTATTGTTGATAAATATCTACGTTTTTGGTATTTGAAAATGAGTGAACGAATATGTTCGTCATTTCTAAAAATAGACGAAAATATACGTTACACTTGGTAATTTCTGAGTATAATAAAATTGTATAAAAGCATAAATGATTGATTAAAAGAAAAAATGAACTTTAATCTTGACTCACCTGCAAACGTTTTATGACTGAGATAAAATGATGAGATAAAAAGAAGATTAATCTGTGTTCCTTGGAAAACAAAATCACATTTTCTCGAGATCTTCTAAATGATTCAAGATATAACAAAAGGCAGGAAAATCTTAGAAGCGTTCATCTTCACGTACCAAAGTTCCAGACAAAAATCTTCAGCCATCAAACAGACTGAATTTCCAAAACTGATGATATGCATGATTGTCTTAGCATCCTATTTTAATTCCAGCAGCTTAATTTCAAGCAAAAAAATTGGATATTCTGAACTGGGGTACGTGAAGATGAACTCTTCCAAAATTTTCTTGTCCTTTTTTATACCTTAAATCGTTTAACAGATCCCAAGAAAAAGTGATTTTGTTTTCAAAGGAACACTGATTCATCTTTTTTTAATCTCATCGTTCTATCTCGGTCATTAAAACGTTTGCAGGTGAGTTAGAATTGAGTTCATTTTCTTTGATTAGTCATTTATAGTTTTATACAATTTTATTATACATAGGAATTACAAAGTAATTTATAGTTTATTTTTATTGATTTTCGCTTGCAGACTTTAAACATTTGAGTACGTCAACTTCACCTCACCATAGCTTCTATACTATTTACCACATAGGGGCGTAGTGAAAAAATTCGAAAAATTTAGTATCTATCCCGCTGTCTCATATTATAATTAAAATTTTTTCCAAATTTTGAAAGTGACAAGCAAAAAAAAAAAAAAAGAGGTCATGAAGCAGTTGTTCTTTGCATCCTCCTTAGCTACGCTCTTGATTCATACAGTTACCATATTCTTATGGTATTTGTATTGATGATGTAGATGAGTGTCTCCCCTAACATGGCGTGGAATTAATTTATATGATGCTAGTGAATATTCAACATTCGCTTGTTATGATTGTTATTATTGAAAAGAATTTTGATTTATTGAAGCCTGAGGGGAATTAGCGTGGTAATGAAGGTCGGGGCGGGAAGATGTTAAACGATGGGCATGGAAGTTGCTAACCAAAGTAGGTCGAGAACCGCCCGTCGTTTATGTTTTTATTTCCAATACGTTCGTTCGTGAAAATCATAATTTATCGTAGTTTCTTTCAGGAAAAAACCCACCCTTATTTCGGTAATTTTTAGCAAACCTGAGGATAAATTAAAATTTCCTACAAAATAACAAAAACTTTTCTATTCCTTCACTTCCAATCAAATGGCTTTAAAATTATGTTCTCGTAAAAAGCGAAATACATGGGAAAAAAATTAGTGATTTTAATATTTTAGGAAAACATCTCGATTTTTTGTACCTTTTTGCGTGGGAATATTTTTTTCTCTCTAAAAATTCAAAGCGTAAGTTTATTGATATGACCATTCTGAGTTGTTGAACGTGGTAAAAGCGTCAAACTACCATTTCGCTCTTTTTTCCGGTCGTTGGTATATCTTGCACAACCATTTCAAAAATGAGAAGCGGATTTGGCGGCCATTAATAATTAATAAAATTGTCCGAGAGGGTTATCGATTGCAAAAAACAGAGTAGTCATCACTAAAACCAACCCATTGAAGGACCTAAAAAAAGAAATTAATTATTCTAACTATCGCAAAATTCGAAGCAAACATACACGCCTGTAAATACGTTTAGAGGGGTAAAAAACATCCCTTTGACGTACTTCAAAAACCGATTTGCCCTGCAACGAAGGTGTGTCCACGCGAAATGGCAAAAATATTTTCGTTTTCGTCGAAAAAATGTACGATTTTCTTGTTGTTTGGAAACTGCAAAACGAATCCTTGCCCGTGGGAAGAGAACGGAGGAGGCGATTGGCGGCCTAGAAAAATCTTTGTTGCGAAGTTGTAAATTTTTTCGATAGGCAACAAGAGAAAAATGCAAAGAATTTTCGACGTATATTTCGTCGATTTGTTGGTGCAAGACGACGTTTTGTTTTCGTCTTTTTCTTAAGAATGCAGTATCAGAAAAAAAGGAAAATGAAATTTTTCTTCCCCAGCTCGGGACCTGGCCTGTGTGTAACAGAGAATATTTCGCGCCGGTTCTTTGAACTTGGGAAAGTGAAACGAAGCAAAGAGAAGAGAAAGAAGCCTCCGCCGAAACGTTTATATGAAAGGGGCGCGTCTGTAAATTGGAATTTTATATCTCTCCTCCTTTCAGTTTCACGTTCTCCTCACCTCGTTCATCCTTTTTCCGCATTTTCATTCCAGATGAGGAGGAATATCATTAAAACGGTCTCACTCCGAGCAATATCTGTCACATTTTTTCTTGAATTCGTCTTCGTCGTCATCATTCATGTTGTTTGTTTTTTGTGTACTTCCTTCATTTTCTCGTTTTGAAACTTTTCGTTACAATATCATTATTATTGTTAATTTTTTCGAAGGTAAACAGTTGTTATTGGGTTTCATTTTGAAAAATATTTATCATAAATTGAGTCATCTTTGCCTGAATTGCGCCCTAAATATAGTATTAATGAGCAGAAGCAAAAATATGACCCTGAATGTGGTATAGTGTTAGTTTTATTTTGGTTTTGGTCCTACCTAGTCAAGTCTTAGTGTCCTACTCGTATTTTCTCGGTTCTTTAAAATTTCTAAAAAATTTAGACCCCTGTTATTTCACTCTTCTCCATTTGCATCTTGCTTGTTATCTAAATCGTCAAATTTTTTGTCACCCTCTGTTTGCCCCAGCCATACCTTCTTAGACAATCCTGCAGCTCTTGACCATCCTTTTAAAAATTTTAAGAAAAATTAGTATATACAAAACCCTCTGTATTACCACCTTCTCTTCAATAATATCTTAACTCCTTTCCTCATTCCAAGTATTCTCTATTCCAGTGCTATAAAAGTGTTTAATTTCAGTTGTTCATTATTTTAACTTTTTCCATATTTTCGTATGCCTAATTAACTAGTTGCCCGCTCTGAGTGATTCCCTTTACCAGCTTTACCTTAGTCCGCTTGCGAAGAGTAAATTGTGACTAACTATTCATTTGAGGGTGTTAGAAAGCCACTATCTTTATTTCATTTTGTGGATCTATCAATGAAAATTATTTTAACTACCTTAAAATTATAAAATTAAGTTATTTTGATCTTATGTTGGCTGTAATATGTTGGTGGTGTTTGTTGGTATTTCTGATTCTTTCATTTCTGTACTGTGCCATTTTGAATGCGTAAGTGTCTATTTACGAGTGAGTTGTCTAAAGTTATAGTTTGTAATTTTATGGATTTTGAAAAGCCCAGATTGAATGACCCAAAAATAACTTAGTTGGTTAAAATTTTGACAATGTATAATTTGATGTGCTGAATGCTTGTAATTTGTAGAAACTGTTTTGAAAGATGAAGTTAAATCAGAATAATTAAACTTCAAGGTGTGTACAAACTGCACCTAACTGACATATGATGATTTTTTGAATTGCAGTCTATCGAGGCGCGTTTTATTGATCAAGTCTGATGGTATCTTTGCATCCTCTTTTCTTTTTTTAATTCCGACAGTGTAAGAGAATGGGGATGAAAAACAGGGAGATATTGACGTCAAATAATATGTGTCGTGGTGTTTATGATGTACCTATCTATTCCTGGTCCATTGAAGTAATGATACGTAATTGCTAATTGTACTTTCAAGCCACGTTTATTTTTATTTACTTAGAATTTTAGATGGTGTGTTCGTTCGTCTTGTTTGTAGAATATGTTGTGTGTTGAAGGGTGTGTCATAATATTTGATTTTTTTGACCTATCCAGGCGAATTGGGTAAAACAGAATATGAAGAGAATAACTTTGACTACATACCACTTACGGACTGCTTATACCCCGTGAAACAAAGAAGTCAAAGGAGAATAATTGGAAATTTTGTCTTATTTTTTACCGACTTTTAAAAAAAAAAGAAAAAAGGAAGAGGGCATCAGTTTGACTTGCATAACTTTTTACGGTAGGAACCGATTTTGATGAATTCCAAAAAATGACTGATTGAAAAATTATACGGAAATTTTGTAAATTTTTTCCTCTTCTAGCACCAACAATAGAAGCTGAGGGGTCATTGAGTAAAATTAGACAGGTTTATTTCAAAATTAAAATGTATTCAATTGAGGTGGCATCTTGACATTCAGTTTTTCACGAATTCAGAAAGTGCAGTAATGTCATAAATGTTGGATAAGACATTGTGCAGCCAAGACAGTGATTTAATAAAGTAAAGCCATGTTTACACTCGGCTAGTTTTCATTACTAGCCAGCTACTTGGGGCACTGTTTTGTTAATAGTTGAAGACTTGGCGGATCATCATGTTCGATTCTAATGATATTTTTGTAGGACTATCCGCCAAGTTAAAATTCATTTGAAGAGCCTAAAATAACGTAGTGACTTCAACTGTTGGAATTAGTACCCCAAATAGCTTTTTGGTAGCCAGAAAAATAACCAAATGTGAACAAGGCTCAACTAACGGAAGTCTGAAGCTGGACATGTACGAAATTTTTTTTTTTTCATTGCGGTAAAATCTCCTACTTCACATAATACACTTAATATGCACGAAAACGTCTGCTTTTGTTGTGGTTGTCGCAAAAAAATTTTTATTTAAAAAAGGTTATTCTCGTTTTTTTAGCTCATTTTTATTTTTTTAAGTAGGTCTTTTATTGAAAATCTACTAATTAATCTTGGTGTCATGGAACGATGTGGAGGTGGGGGTAGGTATGTTTTTTGTTTCGTAACTCGAAGGAAAATTTTGGTACTAATAACTCAAATTCATACATACGTGTGTGTGCGTGTGTGTGTCTGTATGTATGTATGTGTGTATATATCTATCTATCTATCTATCTATCTTCTAATATATAAAGACAAGTTGGCATTCTTTGTCACTAATCTTCTCCCAATGTACTGAACAAAATGTTTCAAAATTAATACCACACATGATGAATATCCTACAGGTAATTTATAGACCACAAAAAGTAATATCCGTTCAGCCAAACTGCTGAAATTAAGATCTAAAGTTGTTTTATTGTCTTGCATAAATGTCTTATGTGTGAAAGTAATTTTAAAATTAGTGTCTGTGTGCGAGTGGTATTGAAAATTACTTATCAAATGAGTGACTCAACAAGAGGCAAATCTATACATCCGCTAACTGGTGACTTTGTTTATGTTAATGTCAGCAGATTCAATCCAGACATTCATTTTTTTTCATATTGAAAGGAATAAGATTAAGAAAACTCAACATAGCAGCAGATCTGTAAGAAAAAGTAGGCTTTCAAAAAATGTAAAATTAGGTAGTCTCTGAAAAGTTATTAATAGATTGTAATAAATATTTGTTCCTGTTGGTCCAAAATGAGGTATTTTATAGGCAAAATAAAAACTAAAATAGTTTTATTTGAAGTACCATGTGACCAATCTGTGTCAAACTTTATAGCAAGTTATAATTTTTGTTATAAATGTCATAGTTATTGTTTGAAAATTGATAATTTTATAACCAAAACAAAAATGAAAATAACCATACTGGAAGTAGCTACCACCGATCTGCACCAAAATTTATATCAAGTTATAATAAATAATGAATTTTTGTTTCAAATTTCGTAGCCATTGGTCAAAAATTGGAAATTTTATGGCTAAAACAAAAACGAAAATAGCTACAACAGAAGTATCATATATCCGATCCCCACGCCAAGTTATAAATTACAATATATCATAATATATATCTGTTTTAAATTTTGTAACTATTGGTCGAAAGTTAAAAATTTTATAACCAAAAGAAAAATGAAAATTGCCATACCAGAAAATTTGGGAATTAGAAAATTATAAAAGAAAACCTGAAAATTTTCAGTTTAGAATTTTAACGTTTTGGTTGGGAATTTTTGATTTTTTCCCCTCTCCAAAAAAATGCTTTCAGTACGTCATTGCTGTCTATTAAAATTTTTATTGAATGACAATAATGATCCATAGCCTTCGAATTCTGAAATTGTTGGATGAAGTGTTTCAATAGATGCCCAATTAAGTCATGTAATGAAAACTATTAAATATAGGTGCTTCATTTAACCTCGGTCTAAAGTCTTTTTTAAAACTTATTTCCACATTTTAAAAACAAGAAATACAATTAATTCATTGAAATTATCACGTATTGACAATAAAGTACAAATACCTACATCCACAAATATATTTATAAGAGCATATTTCTTGAAGAATTAATAAGGTTAAAAAACTGAAATCTTCTTGAATTACATAATGGTTTCTTACTCAGTTAAGAAAACTTAGTCAGATATTTGCTGATATTTTGTAGTATTATTGTCTAGCCCGTCTGTAAGACGGTACGTACTGCAGCTTGTATACATATATATTAAAAAAATGCAATTTCTTGTTATCATGATACAGGTCTCAATTTTAATCCGATAGTCACGAAATTGATTTTGTTATGGATCCGCCGTACGATACTTCCGGAGTAGCGATTTACCTTTTTCTTTGGCTACAAAATTTCTAATTTTCTACCAATAGCTACGAAATTTGGAACAAAAATTCACTATGATATATAATAACTTGATATAAATTTTGGTACGGATCGGCCGTATGGTACTTCGGGTATAGCTATTTTCATTTTTATTTCGGCTATAAAATTATTAATTTTCGATCAATAGCTACGAAATTCGTAATAAATATTACAACTAGCTATAAATTTTGGTGCAGGTCGGTCGCATGGTACTTGCGGTAATACTATTTTAGTTTTTATTTCGCCTATAAAATGCCTAATTTTGGACCAAGAGGAACATAATTCGGAACAAATATTTATTACAATTTATCAATAACTTTTTAGTGACTGTCTAGTTCTACATTTTTCAAAAACCTATTATTTCTAACGGAGCTGTTGCTGCGTTAGAGTTTTTGTTTTTAAAGTTGGTTCAATTTTTTTCGTAAATGAAATGATCGTAAAATTAATCAGAATTAATCTATATTTGTGAGGAATATCGTCACTTATGGTTATCGGAGGGCAAAAAGTATCTCAACTCAATAAGCTAATATGGAATTCAAATTGAGACCCTCTAATGTACCTTGAAAATTGCCTTTTAAAGTAATTTCAACTCAGGATTTTTATTAAAATTCTGGCTTTACTTCGTTGAGTGCATTTTGATGATCTATTTTAACTTTTTCCAGCCTGCGGGAAGAAAAATTAATGGAAAAAATTAAAAACTAGGTACATGTAAAAACGTTCACTGTTTTCATTGTCGTAATTTAGTTACCTTGTCCTTATCGGGGATTGTGTATTGCACAACTATGGCGTAGATATGAACGTTTTCGAGGTCAATTTTATCAACGGCTTTATGTCTGCTAGTCGATTAGTATTCACGCTAGCATAGCGTTTCGAATAGAAATTACATCCCTGACTGTGACTGCAATTTTATCGGCTTTATTTTTTCTATTTATTTGTCTATTTATTCCTACGAATGTGATCTACAATATAAACGGCGATGAAAGCGACGTACCGTGGCGATTGTATTGCTTCTATTTATAGAGACCAGTAAAATTGGCGGTTGTGAAAAATTGCTCTTAGATGTGACACATTACCTTTTTAAGCATCAGCCATCCAGTCGTTTAGGGCTACGCCGTGTGACCCGGCTAATGTCTCTATTTTACCTACGATGGATTTAGGCCTATACAGAAAGGGTGGAAAAAAAAGTTGTCGGTGGTATAATAAAATTACCCGCACCCGAGAACATAAATACGGCTCGAAAATGGATGATAGTAAAACCGATGTGAAATTTTGTTAACGAACAATTTGGCTGGTCAAGTACGCGCACTTAACATTAATTAACTGACGAGCGATGACGTCTTCCTTTTTATTACGGAAAATCGAGGTCGGTGACATTGATTACGATCGTACTTTTGAAAATTCGTCGTCGGTCGTCGAAATGGACGAAAATATTTTATCGTTTTCTCTGGCGTGTTGTATAATATTTTAATTATAATCATTTATACGTTGTAAAATTGTAAAGAATCGGTAGGTACCTACACAGAAAAATAAAAAAAATAAGTGACATAAAAAATTACCTACTTATCGGTTCGAATGAATTTATTTTAACAGGTATTTTGGTAATGATAAGAAATCCGAAGGCGTGTTGCCATGGAGGCAAAGTGTGCGAATGTTCATTTTGCAACTTGTAATCAACTGATTTGGATTTTTTTTTTAAATCTCCGATCTCTTCGTTATTTTGAAAAGTTACTGTATGTTTTCAAAAAAATAATTAGCGCTAATTATTATCGCAAACGTTGTTAGTACTCGACTGTAAAGCTGACTTCTTTGCGAAAAAAAAATCGAGAGTTCTGATGAGTAGGTTCCAGGACTGTTGAGTACTTTATACCAATTACCAGTGATATCCAAACATATTTGAATCGCAATTCACTGGGAAAATTACAAATATGCAAGACTCACTTAGAGTAAAATTAACATTTTACGTAAAGAAAGTGGTGAATGGTGATCAGTGATTTAGTTTTTGTAGGAATTAACTAAAAATCGGGTAGCGACCTCCGGTTTGAGGAATGCTGCTTTATATTATTGTGAAGTAATGCACGGATTTGAGATACCTTCGTCTATTTTTAAAGAAATGAGAATAATTAAAAATTTTTTATTTTATTTTTTTTTTAAAGAGCTTTTAAATTATTTTAAATGAAATTATTATGCACGAAATCGAAAATATTGAAGAATAAATTTTTTGTTTCTAAATATCGATATGTTATAGAATAGTCACATAATAAGAAAACTAGCATTTGCAAACTACAAATGAGTTAATATGAATCTTCTAGGTAGGTATATGCCATGGAATCCTCATGTCTGACGAGAGGGTGAAGGGAAATTCCGCTCCGGCTCAAGATTTTCAGGGGCTAAGGAATTATCAAAAAAAAAAAAAAAGAAAAAGAAAAAAAAAGAAAGAAAAGAGATTTTTTCACTCGCTTTGTAAAACACCTCCCACAGAAAAATTCTGAATGCGTCACCTGAACTCAGATGCGATTTTCAGTTTTTTGATGGGGAGGTGGCTCCTAATTTTTTGTCATTTTTAGGTCCGAATTTACTTTTTACTGCCCTGGAAATCATCAAGATTTGTAATAATTATTATGGTTTTGAAAGTTTAAAATACTAATGAGACAATAGAAAAGAACAGTTTAGGTCGCTGTCGTTTACACGAAGAAAAATCATTTAGAAATAGTTTGAAAAATAGGAAATTGTGTTGCAAATCGTCAAAAACCAGAGCATTTGTTTTTAAATTTCGTACCCAGGTATTAGGTGTAGCTTTTGAAAATTTCTCATGAAAACACTTTACTTTCCAACCCTAGGGCAAATGAAAATTTTATATATGGTGGAATTTCAAAACTGCTGAAATGAATTGAAAGTGGGGTGAATTGATTGTGCTACGTTTGTGCTAACAGAATATACCAACCTCAACCCTCTGTCCCCTACCTAAGAGCTATTATTTAGAAAAAACGTTTATGGGAGGCAAAAAAAATTGTTTCGGAGGGAAACTGAAGTGGCGTCATTTGTTTGTGCTGACAGAATATACTTATAATACCCTACCTCCCTTCCATAGGGAGGCTATATTTATAAAATAAACAGTTAGGATCAATGACCTGGTGAACTCTAGACATCAAATTGCAAATAGAATAAATTCAAAAATTTAATGATGGCATTTGTTTGTGCTACATTTGTGCTGGTTTGTGCTGCTATTTTTTTCGTTTGTGCTACAACCCCCTCCCCCCTAGGGCAAATGAAAATTTTATATATGGTGGAATTTCAAAATTTCTGAAATGAATTGAAAGTGGGGTGAATCGTTTGTGCTACGTTTGTGCTGACAGAATATACCAACCTCAACCCTCTGTCCCCTACCCAAGAGCTATTATTTGGAAAAAACGTTTATGGGGCAAGAGAAAAATTGTTTCACATGATAACTAAACAGGCGTCATTAGTTTGTGCTATGTTATTTTTGGTTTGTGCTAAAATTTTTATTGTTTGTGCTATTTTCCTAAAAAAGTTATTGAAGAAAAACATTTTCAAGGTCAGTGAGAAACTAATGACATGTTCTCCCACATCAAGAAGCAATCAAAAATTTTAATATGGCATTTGTTTGGGCTGGTTTTTTCCATTTTACTACCTCCCCTTCACCCCTACAGCAAATCAAAATTTTATCTATGATGGAATTTCAAAACTGACATAATAAATATAAAGTAGTATAAATCATTTGTGCTATGTTTGTGCTGGCTTGTGCCGCTATTTGTTTTGTTTTTGCTATAACCTTCTCCCCCTTAGGACAAATGAAAATTTTATATATTGTTGAATTTCAAAACTGAAAAAATAAATTGAAAATTTTATAAATCATCTGTGCTTGTGCTGATGAAAAAAACCACACTCAAAACCCTTACCCCTGCCCAAATGACATTATTGAAAAACAAAGTTCATAGGGGGAAAAAACAAAATTACATCCGAAAGCAACCAAAATGGCGTAAAAGCAGTTAGGTTTAATAACCTTGTGACCTTGGGTTATCAAACTGTAACCAGAAAATATTGAAAAATTTGATGTTGCCATTTAATTATGCTGGTTCATGCAGCTATTTTCTAGTTTGTGCTATTTTCCTAAAAACATTTGTTCAATATAACTTTTTGAAAGATAGTTAGGACAGTCTTTTGTTTTCAAGGTTTTACTTCAGAGCTCAGGTGGCAGAGGTAATTCAGTAACCATAATAACGCATATTTTATTTAATTTTTTATCTGAAAAAATTCCTCAAGTATAACTTATTTGAGTATTAGAAAGATAACATATGAAAACATTATTATATATTATGTATGATACTAAAGTTTAATTTATTTGTCTTTATTTCATAAACTGCTAGGTATCTAAATTTAATGAAATAATATTGGCAAAAGTAAAGAAAAAAAACAAATAGAACAACAATAATATGAAAGCAAAAAGTTGAAGGAGGAATTTTCTTTATTCGGCTTTTTGCTCCAAGCGATAATGTTGATTGTAGCATGTCATCTTACTTTTGAATAAAGTTAACTGCTTTTTAAAAGCAGGTTTATGACTCTTAGTTCTATAGACTAGTTACGTCTGTCTCCTTTTTAGATAAACTTTGGGACTTCAAAGAAACATTCCATAAAAAATATATTCATTATTATTTTTATAAATTTCAAATAACAAAAAATTCAGTACTTTGATTATAATATCTTTTTATAAAAAAATTAATTTACCACCTACCTATCATAATTTAAAAAGTTTTTCAATTGAAGCTTAAAAACAATTACAATATTGTCTTAAATAAATTTCATAATTAATGAAAAGATTATTATAATATTTCACACAAGTATAATAAAATCATATTTTAATCCTATTTTATGACAGCTTTATAACCCCAAGAAAATTTTAGCGCTGAGTGCCCAAATTGATGGGTGTATCTAGTCAGGGATGGGCATGAACCAAATCATCAGTGATCCGGGTCAAAAATGAATGATCCGTGATCAGTGATTCAAATAAAAAAATTAGTAATTTTTCCCATCCTTGCATCTAGATATACATTCATTTTTCTTGTTACCAAGGTACAGGTCACAGTTTTGGTCAATAGTCATGAAATTTGGCATGAATATTAATATTGAGTCATTGTCTAGAACAATTGATTTTGGTACCAATGGGAGGGGCTGCCTGTTATTTACATAAAATCAGTTTTTGTTTTGATTTAGAATTAAAGAATGTTTTAAATTGTGTATTTTTAGGTATAGTTTAACTGCTATAAAATTTAATTTAGTCATGAATTATAATCTACAATAACATTTAGTGTATTTTCTAAAGGAAAATACAACTACTGCGTTCAGTGAAATGGCAGAACCTGTGGAAAAACTCCGATCCTGAGTTGTAGATCACAAATATCTCGGTCATTCAAATTCTTCTGTACACAATATATATATATACATGCCATCATTAAATGTACGAAAACATTTTGTTTATAGTTTGCTGATCAAAGGTCAGTCACAAAGTCATTGAACCTAACTGGTATTTGTTGTTTTTTTTTCAAATATAGGGGCCCAAATTGAAGAGCGGAAGGGCATTGAAGGTATTATCTGTCAACACAAACATATCACAAACAAATGCCATCATTAAATTTTTGAATTTATTCTATTTGCAATTTGATGTCTAGAGTTCACCAGGTCATTGATCCTAACTGTTTATTTTATAAATATAGCCTCCCCATGGAAGGATATTCTGTCAGCACAAACATAGCACAAACAAATGACGCCACTTCAGTTTCCCTACGAAACAATTTTTTTTGCCTTCCATAAACATTTTTTCCAAATAATAGCTCTTAGATAGGGGACAGAGGGCTGAGATTGGTATATTCTGTCAGCACAAACGTAGCACAATCAATTCACCCCACTTTCAATTCATTTCAGCAGTTTTGAAATTCCACCATATATAAAATTTTCATTTGTCCTAGGGTGGAGGGGGTTGTAGCACAAACAAAAAAAATAGCAGCACAAACCAGCACAAACGTAGCACAAACAAATGCCATATTCAAATTTTCAATTGCTTCTTGGTGTGTGGGAACATGTCTCTAGCTTCTCACTGACCTTGAAAACGTTTTTCTTGAATAACTCTTTTAGGAAAATAGCACAAACGATGAAAATTTCAGCACAAACCAGCACAAACGTAGCACAAACGAATACATTTATTGAATTTTAAATTTTCGTTAGGTGAGGATCTGGGGACATGGAGCTTATTTTGTTGGTGTTAATGGTATATAACTTAATTCTATTTTTTCTTGTGAATAAAATTTTTTTTTTACCACACTCACCTCAAAAACAGTACGTTCTGGTTGTTATTTAACATTTTTGATCTTTGCTCGTTTTTTAATTTTGCTTTTTCACCATCTATAATCTCTTTTCTGTAGCCGTACATAACGATGTACTCGTGCGTGTAAAAAAAGTCTGCTTTCATGTGTGTATTTGTGTGTGAAATGGTCGTTGACCTCATTGAAATAATTCGATTAACATCTCTCTGCGGCACTTTTATATCAAAGGTTGATGCGTAGCCCAGATGAAATTTCAAAATGTTACACAAATAAAACTGGCGACGAATCTAAACTCATCCGGTAAATAGAGCTGACTAGTGTACGTTCGTTTTCATTTTGAATAATTATTATCTACTACCTAGTCGGCTTCACACTGTTATAGTAGGTATATCTTTCTTTGTATTCAGTTTCTGATTATTGACTAGCCAGTGCCAGTTCTATTTAATTCAGTTACCATGTCAGTGGCCTGTATCTGTTCGTCGGCGTTCGTGGAATTTCGTTGATTCGTGAAATGCTCGTTGTTTGTGCTATGCGAATTGTACAGATTGAATTTTATGGTATATTACGGTCCTGACTTCCCTTGCGTGGACCAAATTATTCCTTGAAACGAACCGTGCTTCTCCGAGATTATGTAGGACTAAATTTCATTAACATTTTTTCTCTTGAAAACTGCAGTAAAGTAGTAGTCAAAAGGGTCCACTGAGCCGGAGAGTTCTGCATCGAAAATACGTAGGTGTTAATGTCAGCTCTAACTGCTTCCAGAAATATATAAAAATTGATGTCTGGCCAACCACGAAATCTATTTTCTGTTCAGCTCTCCTCGTTTCTTTGTATTAATGATTTTTTTTTACTTACTCTGAATTTTTTGAATGTTTCTTATTGGGTTATCAAAGTACTGAAATTTTTATTGCTGAAAAAAAAAATTTGTATGATCGATTGTCAACAGTGCTGCCTTATGAAATTTTAAAAAATTCGTATTTCGTCAATGATAAGGAATAATAATAATAATTAAGAAAAAAAGAAGAATTAAAATTTTATTTCTCTTTACTTGAAACTTCGAGATTTCCGGAAGAAATAAAAAATGTAAAATAGTCCTGAATGGTGACTTAAGTGCGTAATTACTCATTGCTATAGTTATTTCAAACAATTTTCTTGGCACATTTAAAGAAACATTCGATTTTCCGTTTTCAAGTTTACTTTTTCAAAACTTTGCTGAAATTCTACAATTATTCTTGTTCCAATTTCCAAAAATATTTTCAAATTTTTGAACTTCATTGAAGGAGGAAAGTAGTAAGTTTTAAATTCATTCGATTTAGCCTCCAGAGAAAAATTTTTTATTTATTAAAATTTGTTTCATATATTTGAATATTTTCATAGGTTAACCATACGATCACCTCATCGTAACAACAATTATGTGTTTTGTAAATATTGATTAATAGACTAATTTCGACTTATCTTTTTGAACGCTAGTTTTTTCCTCTTTACATAAAGTCGACTTGGTTTAAAATTGATCTTTAAATTTCCTTAAGGCATAAGATCAAACCATAATTCACGAAATGTTATTCTTGATGAGATAATGAACTCCGATTCCTGACTACAATGGCGGAAAATGTATTAATTTTTACTAGATACATGACTTCCCAACCTTTTCATCACTTTTCATACTTCCATTAATAAAAGTCAAAAACTCCTGGAGTGAGGATGTGGAACTAACTTACTTGCTATTCTTACAAAACAAATTTAAAAATATAAAATCCTCTAAAAACCAAATCGGAAATTGAACTAATCTGTAAACTACAAATTATTAAATATTTTCAAATTTTTACATTTTCCTATTAGAACTGTTCAAAAATCTCTTTAAATTTATCTAGATAATAAACTAGGAAACCTACTGAAATTTTATATTTCAGAATTATTTAAACGCAAAAGATTATAGTTATAAAAAAGAGGAAAATAGTTTTTTTCTGTTTTAAAAACCAAAACTGTGGATTTTTTGCTGATTTTTTTCATGGTAAAAATTCTAAAACGTTCTGAGATGAAATAATTACTGATAAAAAAAACTTTAATATAACAAAGAGACGATCAAATTTTGAAAAAACCTAATAGGAATTGATTCGAGTTGAAAGTCTATGTATATGTATATGTTACTGGATACGCAATAATTTCAGAAATTCTGAAGTCATTGTTAATAGACCTTCAAAGAAAGTGAGAATGGATGTTG
The DNA here is from genome assembly GCA_011428145.1 of Ericerus pela. Taxonomy (NCBI): domain Eukaryota; kingdom Metazoa; phylum Arthropoda; class Insecta; order Hemiptera; family Coccidae; genus Ericerus; species Ericerus pela. The sequence goes on from WOFM01000596.1 coordinate 501,017, forward strand.
GTTTATCTAGATAAATTTTAAAAAATTTTTAAATAGCTCTAACAGGAAAATGTAAAAATTCAAGTATATTTAGCAAATTGTGATTTACAGGTTAGTTAAGTTTCATTTTTGGTTCTAAGAGAATTTTCTATTTTTAAATTGGTTTTGTACGAGCAGTAAGTAGTTCTACACGTTCATTAGAGAAATTTTTGACTTTTACTAATGTTAAATTTTATATTTTGTCAGTAAACACATTATACATTGCATGATACAAAATTTTTCCGAATTAGTTGACAATTTTTCAATTCTCAAGAAGAGATTCTGAATTTCTTGTCTAATTTTTGGACATTATTTAAATAAGATATACCTACCCCATTTTATAATTGGCTAGTTAGAGTAGGAAAATTATTTTTTTTGAGAAGCATGAATATATATGGCGCGATCCAAAGGGTAGTCCACATCGTCACAACCTTTCATCTTCTCTTCCCCAACAAAAATACAATTTCCACCAAGAAACGCATTGTTTTCTTAGTGCAAAATTTTTTTTATATAATGAATTTCTTTGACTTCTCCATTATAAGAAATCGCATTTGATGATCCGACTTGAAAACATGCGGACGTATATAGATCATTTTATTTGAGGAAGAGGAAAAATTTTGAGTAAAAAAATGTTTTCATCTTCATTGTAAATAGAAAAAACGAAAAAATCAGTTTAGTTTCATTACATTTCAACCAACTGAAAGAAAAATTATCATTTTATAGAAAAAAAGAAAATAAATAGCGAATATTATGTCAGAATTCTAAAATGAGATCAGTTCTATGTTTTGCTCTGAGGCACGTTCTATTCTCTGCTTTCCTTTGTTATGTTCATAATTTTATCCCTCTCATAGTCTTGTTATTTCCTCTATAAAATTGCAAAAGCGCTGAATCTTTCGCGCACCAGAAGAATGAAAACAAAACATAAGCTAGAAACACAGGTGCGTAACCAAAGAGAATGGGAGCCAGTTTTCTCGAGTGGGTCTAAGCTCCCCCTCAAAAAAAAATTTAAATTATCTGAAATATTGAAATTTTTAAAGGATTTGTCCTTTCTTATTGCTGCTAATTTTTTCTTATTACAACTTTCAGGACCATAGCTAGCAAAAATTTTAGCGAGGGCTTAATTCCAAAATTTTCCAAATGATAACAAAAATTTCAGCTCTGTTATAAAAAAGAATCATGTTGATATACAACATATTAATTCTTTTGTTGTTTATTCCATTTTATTGCATTTTTTTTTCTTGTCAAAATCACTACGAAATCATACGTTTTCTTACTAGCTTTAAATTTTTCAACTTTTTCGCCAATTTCAATTAAATGTGGGGGCGATTGATCTCACGCCCGTCTAAAGTTACGGCCCTGACAATTTTGTTTGTTCTTTGTTGCCCTCCCCCGAAGTTATTTTCTGGTTTCGCCCCTACCAATACGAAATAAAAACAATTTTTCAGTTACAGATTTTTCACTAAGTCAGCTTTTCGTGGTTTGATATTTTAATACTCACGCCACGTATATTGCGTAAACGATTCGCGTGAAATTATTTTTCTTTTTCGTCGTTATAAAACTTTTTATTTTCTCTCTATTGTTGTGTCTGTCCTATTGAAGCTTATTGAGGATGGTTTGACGTAATAGTCCCAGAAAAAAGATTCGATTTAATAAGTAGCAGCTAACGAAATTTTTGGAGTTCGTGAAGACGTCAATGCCACTTGCAGATTGTGTCAAAAAGTGAAACCAAAAAAACACCGTTCCTTCAAAAGTTTCCATTCTATTTGGGGGTAAAACTTTAATGGGGAATTCAATAACAGTGTCGAGAGCTTCGTGGAGGTCGATACCGAGAGGGTCGCTAATATTTTACTGGATAATCCGTCGATTTCTCCCTTTTATTTTTGGGGAGCGTATACAAACGATGGGACGTACACACGTATAGGCTTATACCGTATAATACAGTAACCTTTATAATGCCGCTTGGCTTAAAACCTTTGCATTTTCCAATAACTTTTTTCTGTTCTTTTGCGATATATTGCCTAAAATTCTTCCCTCCCAGAAAAAAAAAAAAAAAAAAACGAAAAAAACGAAAAAAACCGCCCTGTTATAAAGGGTTTTTTACAGTCGTTTTATGGAAGTACGTTGGCAAAATATAATTAATTTTTAGTTCACTTGAGAATTTTGATTTGTCTAGCGTACGTATATATTTTCGAATGAATATCGATGGCGTTATAATATTGAATGTGTAGAATTTGTTCGGTTTTTCTCCTTTCCACTGTGTGAATCCTGGATAAATACCGTAGTCCAGCAATAATACCAATTGCAATTGAGGAGGTACGAATCGTACATTTTAGGGTCGACGTATAATTAAAATACGACGTGCTTCGTGTGTAATAAGGCATTTGGTTGTTCTCTCAGCAGTGGTTTTACTTTCGTATCTTGTATTAAAATATTCCTCATGTGTCTTTCAAATGTCCCGTTAACACACACGTGAATTGATGCGCTCCGATTTGTTTTATGCTCATCCGTATCGTATGGCTTCCTGTGAAAGTGCCTGTACGAGTGGTTTGTCGATGACACCTCAGTATTTTTTAGTGATAATTGTCGGTGACTGAATGGCTTGAACATTAGCTATTATAATTGAAAATACTTCGGTTCCCTAATTTTCTGTATAAATACTGCTGGTGCTATAAAATTTAATTTTTCATTTGTTCCAACATAACCTTTTGTATAAAGTTGATTTTATTGAGGTTATTTAAAACTTGAAAACCCATAAAATTTTAATTTGGTACAGTGGTTTGTCGAATATTTTAGATGCCAAAATAACGTTGAGCACGTGGCATACTTGATGAAAACCTGTTAACGTTAGTACAAAAAGTCTTAATGGAGAAAAGAGTGAAAACAAATGGATAGTCTCTCAATTACGTTTTATAAGAAACAGTGCTATTTGTATGAAGATGGAAATTTAGTTTTTTAGTTTTAGCGCAGAATTTATCAATCATGAAGTAATTTTATGGGGAAAACGGTGTTATATATTTTTATTTTAAATTAAATCGAAATTAAAAATTATTATCACGCATCATATTACCAAGTTCATTATTAGAGACATCAAAATCGTGTAATTTAATTTAATCTTAATTGTATTCAACAGTTTAGACAATGTACTTTTCCCTACGAAATTAGCTATTGAAATTTTTTGACAGTAATTGGATAATTTTTGTAACCCAAAATGATTTAGCTTTTAATTTTTTTTTCCTCTCTTCCAGGTCCTCGATTACAAATTGTCCGTAATGAAGATGATACGTCGCTGTGTCTTCAAAGTGATAGCTTCTAGAATACCTTAACCATAGGTAAGTTCCAAGTATTGCTTTGCACCGACTATTTATAATAGGCATAAGGATGGTACCTATATTTAAAATGTTTCTTTGGGCTTTGGGTCAGTGACCATTTTACCCAGCATCTGGTGGATATATTTGATGTTTGAGCGGGAGAAGGGGATGGTTGGGATCTGGTGTCCAACAGTCTACCATCATGAATTTTTAGATAACATACAGGAGCACCAATGAGAAACCGAACTGAGTACATCAGCATTTTGGGACGGGTATGCGACGGCGGTTGGTTTCAAACTCTCCACCTTTCAATCGCAAAACCGAGTACCTTAAATTTACGCCAGGCAGATCCCAAAGTCATTCAACTTGCACGTTAACTTTTAATTTTCAAAATTCTGGTTGATTTCTCTCTTCGGCTGAAGTAAATTAGAATTTCCATTGTATAGTATGCAGTACGTCGTCAAATAAAAAATATATAAAAACAACCACAACTATTTCACGCATTTACTGCTGGTTGTTATTCACTGATAACCGGTTCACCAAGTCAATAATTAATGTACGAACGTTATGTTAATTTATCATTTTGAAAATCCCACAGCAGTCAAGGTCGACGGATATCGAATAAGTTACAGACGCTACAGTACCTACTCCTCTCTCGATCGTTTTGTTAGTGCACTGGCTCAGTTGCTCAGCCGATGGTCGATCGTGTATCTTTTCGCGAAAAGAAAAATTCATCGGAAGGTAAAAAATGGTAACATACTTTTAAAAAGTCTGAAAAATTTTTTATGTCCAAGAACCAACTTGAAAAAGATAATAATAAAAATGAGTTAAAAAGAGGAAAGTAACTCTTAAAAAAACATTTTGAGAAGCAATGAGTTGTACAGAGATTATGAGGTTTGAGCCTCAGTAAAAAGTTATTCTTCTTTAAATCTGAGATCTATTGATTGAAAATATGACCTCATCCATTTTGCACACCTGTCATGAGGGGGCTGCTAATCAAGTCAATAATTATAACAAGTATGTATGTATGTGTCCGTAGATGCGCGTGTGTTTGTGTGTGCACGCGGATGAGTGAATTTATTCTAAAATTTTGCTGTTGCCTTCAAGAAATAAACACACCAGCAGATTTTCCTAATTTCCGCTTCAAAAAATTTCTCTTTTCAGCCGTAACTAATAGTAGCCATTCAACCTTGAAACTGCATGGCAGATTTTTTGAGAATTTGCAACATAGTTTAGGCGTATTTATCGTCAATAGGGATGAATTTTTGAAGTTTCTCTTCTGTTAGTTGTTCCGATGGGGATTCAGAATTTGGAATGATTTTCAATTATTTATTTTAGACGCTGCAACACGTTTGGATCTTCAAGACGGGGGTGCTGGAACAAAAAAAAAACAAAAAGAAAAAGAGATGGAGTTTTGAATCACATTTAAAGTATCATTTTTATCGATTTTATGATGATAAATAATTTTTTGCAACACATGTACAAAAACCACAATTTTACATGGATGTATAGTAACCGTAAACCTACAGATTTTTGGCCTATGAAGTAGATGTTAATTTTACACACTGTTGCGCAGGATTAAAGTGCACAAAATTGTGTAATAGTTATTTGTGATACAAGTGTATAAAGTAGGTGATTTTGATTACACAAGTATCAATCACCTACTGTATACACGTATGTAGCACTTTATTTTTTCCATCACCCCCCCTAAAAACCGAAACAAAGAAAAAAATTAGATAAATAAATATTTTTGCTATTGGGAAACATGTAAGCGCAAACTATCCCCGTATATTCAGCCAGATCTCAGTGGTTAAGGTGCTAGATCTCAAATTGCGATGTCAGAGGTTCGAATCCGAGTAGCAGAGGAAACTTTTATTTAAAAAAAATAAAATAATTGAATACATAATCAAATATAAACGATGACGTTAGCTATGTGCTGTAAACAGGACCACTTTTGTAAATTGACGTATGTACACGAGACGATGTATAAAGTAAATACTTTACACATCGGTCTTGAATGGTTCTAAGATCGCTTGCTTGATACATCATCAAGGTGCGTATAAAAATGAAGTTTATAAACAGGTGTTGGAAAAAATATTTTACACACGCCACTGCAGGCAGCCATATTTGAACAACTACCGAACATATAGATATTTTTATATTTTTATTATTTTTATTCACTTTAATTCATGAAAAACTGTTCTTCAAGTTGCCATTTTAATTTTGAAAAAAAAAAACCTCCAATGATTTCTCAGCCCCTAATTGAGTTTGAGAGCTGGGTTTGTAATGCTCAACAGAGGATAAAATTTAAAACATTTCCATACAGTTTGAAAATTATTTCTTACTATTTGATCACAAACAAACAAAATAGATGCAAAGTAATGGAAATTTTCTGTTTTCTGGAATCTAGAAACCTCTCTTCCTTCACGCTATGATTCCTCAGTCACTAAACTATTGAGCCGGAGAAGATATTTCTGGAAAGAGAAGAAAATTTATTTGAATTTACTTTCCATACAGTTTTTTATCCGTCTTCAACTATTTAAAAATAAACAAATGAAAAAAAAAGCTAATTAATGGAAAATTGTCTGTTTTTTGAAATTCAGAAACCACTCTTCTTTCACTCAGTGATTCCTCAGCCGCTATTGAAGCTAGAAAGCTGGTATTAGCATTGCTGGAAAGAAGAAAAAATTTATGTGAAACCACTTACCTTTTAAGTTTTTAATCATTAGCTGTTTGAAAATAAACAAACAAAAAAACGCTAAATAATGGAAATTGCCGTTTTTGTGTGTTTTTACATATTTTATAGATTTTTTGTTTTGTAAATTTTTTTTTGGGGGGGGAGGAGGAGTTGTTGCATTGTTTATCTTGCATTAGTTGCAAAAAGTATGGTGTGTAACAAGTGCTAGTGGGTAAAATGATATCCCACTTAAAGCACTTGTTACACAATATACTATTCTTAGGCGATTGGGAGCTTTTTGAATATCCCTAAACCCTCCTTAAACACGCCACTATTTGCAGTCGTGATTGTTGGTATTGAATATTTTAAAAAATTTTTGTTTTTCAAATTACATCTTGGATCTCTGGAGGTGATTTATTGCTTGAAATTATGAAAATTTCATCGCCTCGGTGTGAGTGAACTCGTTTCGTGAAAAATCATAAATATGGTATGTGGTAAAAGAAAGGAATTGGTTGTTGAATAAGGACCACGGAGGCCGCTGAAGATGAGGGAAGGTTGATTTCTCTTTCTCTTTCTCTTTCTCTGCTGTAATAACGCCGTTGCCGCCACCGTCGTCTTCGCCTCGAAGGAGAACGAAAATAAAACGGAATCAAATAGAGAAAGAAAGAGAGTGAAAGAAAGAGAAAGAGAAGACCGTAGACTAATGACCTTGTTGGCATCGAAACAAGTCGGGCTGACTGAAAACATTACGTTATTTCACTCGACCAAAAAGAACGTAATCGATTTCGCGGAAATGATTTTTTTGCCACTCGCAGCGCTGCAATTAAAGTTTTCGCGTGGGTGTGTGAGTGTATTTTTCTCTTTTAAAAAATATTTATAAATTATCAGGGCTCAACGGTCTGTATATTCAGCGTACCGGGGCAGAGAGCGAAAAGTTTGAAATACGTTCGAAAAAAGTTACAAAAATTTTTTTGCCTGATATTTCAATGGGAGATTCTCGCTGAAGTAAATTTGAAATAGGAAACCTATCGAGCCAGTCGTAAAAGTGGGCTACTTTGCACAATTTGCGAGCACAGAAAATTATCGATTTTCCTATTAGGGTCGTTGAAATATAGCTGATTTGGCGATGAATGACTCGTTATTATCGGATTTAAACTTGGAAGTGCACTTTTTCCGACGGACGTGTTTTTTGAATTCGGCAATAATTTGAAGGATTCGCAATTTCGAAAGTTGACAGCGTAAAATTCAATTCGATGGTATTTAAAACTCATAACTACATTTTCCATTCCAAAGAGTTAATTGAACCTGAAAATGAAAGGAGGTTGGATAAGAAAACATTCGCGTGTGGACTGCAGTATATCTCACTAAAGATTGATTTATGATTTAGATTTTAGAGTTATACCTAGCATTTGTCTTGAAAGTAACGGGAGTATTCTGAATTTAAATTCAGTTTTCATTTGAATGCACGAAATGAAAGTTGAAAGTTTTTGAAAGAAATTCCGCATGATTTTTATCAAACAAAGATCGGAGTCGAATCCCTAATTCATTACATTGGATATTTCGACTTGTGTATTACATACTTTTATTACATACACATATATATATATATATATATATCTTGCGGTATCTGTTGCCCATCGAATAGAATAATAAATCTGTTCCGAACCTGTGGTTGTGGACCCGAAATTTCCGAAGAATTACGTATTTTCAGTTGAAAATCTATTCTTAAAATCTCAGGTCAAAGTGTAAAAGTAATGGGCGTATAGCAGAATGGTTGGTTTCCTTTCCCAATCATTTTCTCTAGCAGATGCATTTTTAATTATTAAAACTTTTGGTCTTTGTGTAGTCTAGTCTCTGCTCGGAGTTACAACAGTTCCGCGCGTATCTAAAAAGGTAATTCATGCACGTGACAGTTCTGCGTCGGTTGAAAATTATCAGTATTGCAGTTCTGCGCCGCAGATCCTTGTAACACCATTTTGTAAACCCCCCACATTGTCATAATGATAAGTCATGTAAATTGAAAGATTGTTTCCAGAAATTTATATGTAGTTAGAGGCTAGTAAGGATTGTATGGTATTGAATTTTAGCAAAATTGGTCTACTGGTTTTCGAATGGCAGCTAATACAAAAGGCACTATTGGTGCTCTAGTATGTGATTGCAAAATTATTTATGGTAGATCAACGACCGTCGGATTTCGACCATCCCCTTCATCAACTTCCGCAATAAATAAAGCCTTCAGAGCCTGTGTGTGCCTGGTAAAATGTTCTAGTAGCCAAAGTTCCATAAAAAAAAAAGTTGGATTTGACAAAAATTCCAAAACGTTCTGCCTACTTCAGTCGTGAGCTCACGGAAGAGGTACTTTGGAGCATAAATGAGTCTATTTTAACTGACTTCAAAGTAAAAAAAAAGAGAGGGTTATCAATTCGATCCGTATATATGTATATTTTTTTTTAAGTTTGTTTCAGCATAATTTCTCAACCTGGGTACCGATTTTGATGAACTTTTTTCTAATTATTTAAATGTTTATAGCATATCTATAGTTAGGAATGTTGATCAATTCATTGTATCTTGAGATTAATTTAAAGATATGTTGAGTATATTTTTAATTTTCATGGTCCGCAAAGGTCAAGAAAAACACAAATAGAATCAAGAAAGTTATCTGAAGTCGAAAGAAAAATGAAAAATTGTTTGTCGAAAACAAGTTTTTCAGAGGCGCCTATGCTTCATTGTTTGAGAAATGATAAGAAGGTATTTTTGTGATCCTTTTACAGTTCAACACGGAATGATTTTTTCAAAACTACGTAGGTAATTTCTTTTTTTTTCCAAAGGGTTAAAAATTATACCTACGTTATAAATAGTTTTAAAAAAATTTGTAGTTTCTGTGACGTATACTGTGCAACCGATTATAATTTCTCAATTTGGATGGCTATTTATTGGAAAGAGTTTTGCAGAGAACATTGAATTTCTATTTTCTGTTTCAAATATCCAGTTTTAGGTAGTTCATAGATGGGTTTAGCACCTGTTTATAAAAAACGATGATCTATCTACTTTTTATTTTTCACGATTGTGCTTTTTTTTCTCCTCCAAAACGTACGAAAAACCGATCTAATAAGAATAATGTTATGTTATTGGGCATGGGTACAATAAACGTGTAATTAAAATTATGTAAATATCCAGATCGAACGTGGAGGTTATTTTTTGTAAAATTATTTTCTTAAGGTCATAAACTTTAATGTTTTTTGAAAGGACAAATAATTATTCTATCAAGTGACATCGAATGCAAATAAAAAATTCGATGCGAGTGCCTAGATTTTGGTATGTTAAATTTATTTGCAATGTTCAGTGCATTAACATTTTACATCCATCCTACTTGCATAAACAAAAAATAATTCTAATAATTGGTTCCAGGATTAGGAGGAGCCTTTATTGTACGTAGGGTGTTCATTGGGCTGAAAATTGCTCGTCTTATTGTTGAGAAATCGTTATTTTCCTTTATGTAATTTCTTTTACTTTTATATTTTAGTTATGATGAAATCTTTTTTTAATATTTTATTGAGCTTTGACTTTTCGTTTCGCAAAAACTTATTCTCAGTGAAATCCATTTTTGATGTATTTATGATAAGTCACATTTATTATAGACTAATATTAATTTTTTTTTAAATCTTATCTTCTGATTTTTTAAATTTCTTTGATCATAGTCAACTATACTTCAAGCCGTGAAGTGAAAATCGCAACGTCGCAAAAATTGATGTTTGTGAAACCGACTTCTAAATTTTTTTTAAAATCGAGTTTTAGCGTTGATTTTTAAATTCCTTATTCCTTAAAATGTAATTCGTCTTAAATTTGCGATCGTTTTCATCACTTTTTCTCCTATTATGATTAAATTATAGCAAAAATAGTGAAATTGGAAATTCTGGTGAGAAACCGATTTTCATTGTACTTCATGGCTTGATAAGTGAAGTTGGCTTTGCTTTGACCTTTCTGCTCCTCAGTTGGAACCATAATTCAGTGTCATCAGATTTTATCATGTGTACCTACTTTTTTGGTCGATGTGACAAGTTGATAACACCTTTTTATCGTAATATTTTTTTTTTTTAAATCTAGTTTTACAACATTGTTTTCGCTGTGCGAAATATCGTTTCTTTGTTTGAGATCATCATCTTTTCTTGTGAAACCTTATATTTTTTTTTAATTTGTTCCTTGTACTTTCAAAGGGTAGGTAAATGCCCTACGGCAGAGACAGACGCCAGAAGTGTATGGTGGTAGTTTTAAGTCACCATTTAAACATTTTCAAAAATCGGAAAGAGCTTGAGAATCGAAGATGAATGTCTGATTTCTTGCGATTTTCCGTAAATAAATTGAAAATTTTGATTAAAACAACCGTTGAATTTAATATGTTTTCGCGTCTTTGCTTCCTTCACAGCCCTCGTATCAAACCTCTTCAACATTTTCATATAGTTGTAGTGGTATCTCACCACTATCTTGTTTTACTTATAACTAATATTCGTTTAACGTCCGGAGACTAGAAAATATATCCGTTGACACACACCTTACACTCTCACTGCGTGACAACGGTATGAAGCGGCCGCCTCAGCCCGGTCACATGCCTACCTACATTGCTTCGGTAGGCATGTGTCCTTTGCGCACGCCAGGCGCGCAGGACTCGTGGGGGTATCCCCACGATACTGGGGGCGGTGTCCATCACCGGTCTTCCAAGACTGGTAATAAGGCCCTAATGATCTGTAAAGGAAACAATTAGGTACATACACTCAGATACAATTTTTCGTTTATTTAAGAAACATAAAAACATAAAAAATTATAACTACCGAAAATCTATACATAGGAACAAAAATCATATTTACAATTATTATACAAATTGTCTTATGCTTTATTATTGAAACAATAATAAAGCATGGACGAAGAAACATAAGTATGTTTTTCTTCTTGTAGATGGAATCTGGTTCAGGTTCCATCTTGTATGATTTGCTTCCCGCTAATTTATTATGCGTTGCATGATAAATTAGTACAATATTGCTTACAGGCGGGAGCAGGATTCGGACAGATTTTTAGCGCTATTCAGGAGTGACTCTGTAAGAAGAGAATTGGTAATTAGCAATGTTGTTTCCAAATTTGTGATAATAAGTTTGTTATAAAGGATTTATAATAAAGTTATCATATCAAATTCAGGTCAGTTGGATCGCGATCCGCTATCACCTTTCACCCGCTTTATCCTCGAAGGGTTGCTGGACGGTGAAAGTAAGCTTTGAACAAATAGTTTTGCCATATCTTCAAAGATAGCTAGGTTCTAATGTGGTGTTCCGCATTAGAGTGGTAGCTCTTGAGTGTATTTTCCATTTTCCAGATCATTCCCTCAGTTGTAAGTTAGTTGCTGGTGAACTATCTTCTGAGGGTGGGATGCTCAGCTCTAAAGGTGCCAAGAACTTTATGGGTCTCGTGACTATATTAGAGCTGGGTAATCTGACATCCATGTGGCGGACTTTACCATCACGTGATGTCAGCAGGCTGACTACAGTTGCTAACTTGTAGACTCCTGGTTTTGACATTATGTCCAGAACATGGACTATGTCACCAACCTTAGGTTGGAATGCCACTGTGCGGTAAATATTACTCACACCTTGTGGAACTCTATCTCTCAAGTATGGGAGATAAAGGCCTTTCCATGCTGCCCAAAGATGTTGTAAATTATCTTTGTCCTTTTTCCATAGACTTTGTAAATTTTTAGCCGTTACAGTTGTTTCTGTTATTGGCTTATCAAGGTCTAAGGTGAAATTTCTAAAGTTTGCATGCATGAAATGGGCGGGAGTAAGTGTTACTTGCTCCGCTTCATCTACAGCTGGGCAAAGCGGACGCTCGTTCATCATAACTTGTATATTTTTAAGCGCTGCTTGAAAATTAAGTTTATGATGTGAGTGTGGCCCCATAACTCGCTCGAAGGCTTGTTTGTAGACGCCTATGAGTCTTTCATAGGTTGCACCGTACCAAGGTGCTTTGGGTGGCGTGAAATGCCATGTTATCCCTTTTTGCTGCAGTTTGTCTTCAATGCTGCAGTCTTTGGTAAATGCATCCCAGAATTGTGGCAAGTGTGTTGCGACAAGTCTGAATTGGGCTGCATTGTCGGATAGCATTTCCTTTGGCGTTCCCCGATCAGCAAAGAACGTCTGGAATGCTATCCATATCTCTCCTGTCGTCAGTGACAATAGTGAGAGAAAGTATACTGCTCTCGTTGAGAGGCAAGTAAATATCAGCACCCACTTTTTATAAGCAGGTGTTGTTGGGGTGGCTAGTGCTTTCTTCTTTTTTGGTAGGTATTCGTCAAAGACTGAATACGGGCCAAAAATCTCTACACCTGTATAAGTGAACGGGTGAGTGAAAGGTACTAGCCTAAAGTCCGGCATGCTCGCATGAGTAGGTTGAGCATACGGTCGTTTGTCTGATTTCTTACAAATCAGGCACGACTTTTTAAGGACACCCGGTAGAATTCTCATTGCTCTCGGTACAAAATACGTTCTGCGAAAAGCAGCCATTGTGTATTTTACTCCGGTGTGACTATTCAATGTGTGTACATTGAGTAATATGAGCTTTGTCAAATGAGATTTTGGATGTAACAGTACTGGAGATAATGTATCTTCAGTAAAAGGTGTTACTGGTATATAGTTTCTCAATCTCAGTAGTCCTGATTCGTCGACGATTATGTGAAATTTTTCATATGCTACATAATCTGGTGGATTTGGTGCCAGTAATGCTTTAAATAAATCAGAAAAATGTTTTTTCTGATCTGCATAAATAAAGCATAGCAGTGCAAATTGATAGTTATTAGGTAATAAAACCCAAGGTGAAACCGATCTAGTTCTTTTGATTTGTTTTTTCGCAAACTTTCTGACTGCTGTTATGCAGTGGTAAAAAGTTTGCTTCAAACTGACTAGAGTATTGAAATTTGTTATGTCTATATTGAATGGAGTATTTGTTGGTTCGTGTATGAATGTATCATACGGAGTTGGTTTTGGTTGATCTAACTTTGATTTTGTAGATAAGTCCAGAACCTGTTGTGAACCAATTTGGGATGAGGATTGTGCAGAATGTGGTCCATTATGGTCCATATCCTGTAGTCCTTGGTCAATTTGTGTAGCAAATATTTTCACTGTACAAATGTGGTTGACCGATCCCATTTTGAATTTAGGTATTGCAAGTTTGCGTGATTTCAGTTGTCTATGTAATTTAGCAGTTTTGTGACTGTCAAACAACATATCTTGCTCTTGAGGTATCATTTTTGACAAATTTTCAGAAATTTTTAATGATTCTCTGAGGGTTGAAAAAACTGGTACAGTTTCATCTTCCTCTGAGATATCTGGTAGAGACTGAATTACGTGTAAGTCAGTCTCTGGCCATGATTCCGGACTTTTTCTCAACCAGTCTGGGCCTGACCACCAGGTAGAGTGAAAAAGATCACTAATCATTGAACCTCTTGAGCCGATGTCTGCAGGGTTATCTGCAGATGGGACATACCGAAATTGCAAATTTGGAACCTTTTTTATTTCTGTTACTCTATTCAAGACAAATTGCGTTAGTACTCTACGTTCTAATAACCATGTTAGAACGCATTTACTATCTGACCATAAGTAAGTAGGACACTTACTTAAGTCTAACGGTTTCCTAATATTTTGCACTGCTCTTGCTCCTATTAATGCTGCCAACAGTTCCATTCTTGGAATTGTTACATTTTTCATAGGAGCAATTCTGGATTTTCCAAAGACAAATCTGACTACTGCATTATTGGTTTCAGTATTGCTGAAACGTAATAATGCTACAGCAGAGTATGCTATTTTTGATGCATCCACAAATATATGTAATTGACATATATCTGGATTAAATGTACCGGAATATATTTGCCTGGGCATAAAATATTCTGTGCAGTTGGACAAATCTTTAACTAACTCCGTCGCTATAGATTGTAGCGTTGGAGGTAGGGACTCGTCCCACTTATAATTTTCATTCCAGAGTCTTTTTATAAAGGCTCTAGATGGAATAGAGGCTGGGGCAAACCAGCCATGTGGATCAAAAAATTGTGACACTGCCTTAAGGAAGAGTCTTTTTGTCCAGTTTTGATCTAGGTTTTTCAATTTGGGAGAGCTGATAAAGACGACATCTTTATCCATATCCCAAGTTAATCCTAGGACTTTAACTTGTGGTTTAGTTAAAGCATGTTGAGGATTGAAGTTTTTTCTCAATGGAATACAGTTTGTTCCCCATTGGGACAATTCCATCGAGATATCCTCTATGAGGTTGTTAGCCTCATTATGCAAATCCAATAATCCTTCATAAGTTGGTAAGGATGTTACTAAATTATCTACATAAAAGTTTTCGGAAAACTTTTTGTGAAATTCCTGATTGGCCGTTTGAAAATGGTGTAGCAATATAGCTGCCAGTAGAAATGGAGCTGTCACTATTCCAAACGGTACCCTTTGAAATCTGTAGATAATTATGTTGGATTTGCTTAGTGGTTTTGAAGGGTCCTTTACCCATAGGAATCTTGTTACATCCCGATCATCAGGATGTAGTCCTATTTAGTGAAAGGCCTTCTTTATGTCTGCAATTATAGCGTATCTATCTTTGCGGAAAGATAGAAGTATTTGCATAAGGTCGGGTAGGAGATTAGCTCCTTTAAACATGCAATCATTTAATGAATATTTTGATTGCTTTGTTTTTGCAGACCCGTCAAAAACTACACGAAGTGGTGTACTTTTTGTTAAGTCAAGTATTCCCTTATGGGGTAGGTAGTGTATAATGCTGTCGTTGGTGTTTGGATCAACTTTTTCTATCATTTGTAGATTGAGTAGCATGATGAAATATTCATTATACCTCTGATAGAATTCTGGCATTTTCTGCATTTTAGGGAGCTGGTGTTCTAATCGTTTAAAAGATAGGTTATAATTATCGGCCAATGGTGGCGGATAATTTTTGTACAACCATCTAATTTGATAACGATTGTTTACCAACTCCACATTTTTGTAGAATAACTGTAAAGCTTGAGCTTCCGCTTGAGCTTCTTCTAAGTTATTCGACTCAATGCCAATTGCATCCAGTCTCCATAGATTTTCTACTTCCTGAGGATTGATGAAAAATACTGGAGTGAATTTTTCATCGATATCATTCTGATTTGGAATGATACCTCCTAGCATATGGCCAAACTCAGTTTCTATGAGGGTAAGGGTAGGTGTTATATGTTCAATTCGCTTTACAAATGACCACATATAATCGTTTCCTAATAATAGGTTGATTGTATGCTCATTCTCCGTTTTTGAAAATTCAATGTTTGAATATTGCGGGTAATGTTTGCGAAATCCTGTCAGATCAGGCTGTTTCAAATTGTGGGTTATACAATTTATTGTTTTTGCCGTTATCTGTACATTTTTGCCTTGTGGAGTTTGAATTTCAAAATCCACTAGGCTAGATTTAAAAACATTAGATTTTTGATTTTCTACACCTTTAAGTCTTATGAATTCACTTTCATATCCTTTTAATTTCAAGGATTCGAATGCATAAGCCTTTGTTACAAAGGTGTCGATACTGCCGCAATCAAAAAATCCTTTTATTTTAATCGGGTTTTTTGTAAACGGAGATTGAGCATAGGCCTCAAACACAAGAAAAGTAGAATTTTTATTGTGTTTAATGAAAGATAGGAAGTACTCACTGCTAACTGGCAAGCACTCCTTTTGTTCAGCACTGAGCTCCAATGTTGCTCTGGGTCGCAACCGCTTATCGTATTGCTCGCCCTGTGTGACAAAGGTATTATTAGACATTGCAGGATTTTTCGGCATGACAAGTTGTTTATCAATTTGTTGCTTACTGATTAGTTCCTTGCGCTCCCGAAGGTTCGCATACCACCTCTCCATGTGCCTCTCCGAGATCGGGTACGGCGCTTTGGGGCACAGGTTTGCATGGTGGTTTGATGATAGACAATCAAACCACTTGCAGTGTGCCTCCGTCGTTTGTCGGCAATTTATTGCTGCATGGCAGCAACCGCATTTCCGACAAAGCTTTCTTGCGTCGTATACCCTCTCTCTTTTCTGGAGGGTATTATAGCGGGTATCGAAGCAGAGAAACGAAGGGTGCCTGCTTGTGCAGAACAAGCAGGGTTTGTCTGGGGTAAGCGGCATATTGGTGATGCTCCGTGGAGTATCTTGAGCAATCTGCGCTTCCACTTGGATCTTTTGTTCTGAAACATTGAAGGTATGTGCGTGTTTTCTGTTAGGTTTTTGTTTTCTTGTTTGTTTTTTATTTCTAGGATTAGATTTATCTTTTCCTAGGTCCGTATATTGATCGTTGTCAGCTTTTTGAAAAGTTGCGGCCAAAAATTTAGGACTGGCTTTAGCTTGTCCTTTTTTGTTTTGGTTAGTATATCTTGGAGGATTTTGATTCATTGGATGTTTGTTTTCAAACATTTCATGTATCTTAATAAATTCTCGGATAGCTGAAAATAGGTGAGAGACATGTCTTTCACTGCTTTTCAGATTGTTAATATAGGCTCTAGGTGGGAATTTCTTCACCGTGACGTTGAACAATTGTTCTTCATCAACTACCGTAGAAACCAGCCGATATCGATCAATTAGGACAGCAATACCATCCATTCCGTCTTGGATTGACGAAATGGTGTTAGTGGAGGTAGGAAATTCGGTTATATTATACCAGATTTCCGCTCTCACTTTACTCTGATCCCCAAACCTGTCATGCAAAAATTGAAGTCTCTGGATGTAGCCAACATCATCTGGTGCAAAATGACTAAACTTTTGGACAATGTCCTTAGGCATTGCATTTTGCAAGATGTTAACCTCTTGACTTACTGCATCCTGTCGGTTTGTACAGGATGTTGAGTCAGCTGGAGTGGCGGGAGGAACTTGGGGGTGGTTGAGCGTCAGGGATGAGATCGGAATCAGAGGGAATCTGGCTTCGATCTCTCCCTGCTTGACCAAAAATTGTTTAATAATTGTTTTGGCCAGGAGGATGAACTGTTTGGCCGCCCCTACTGGATGGTTTTTTAGCTCTTCTATCGTATTGCTAATAACCGGTAGTTCCTTTCGTGTTTGCACAAAAGTGAGTTCCGGTGTGTTCAGCAATACGGCTAGGTCGAGCAGGTATGTATCAGCCACATGAAGTGTCTCGGTGAATATCTCTAGAGCGAGTTCATATTCGTCGACACCACTCATGTTGCTGATGCTATACTCCGTACCATCCTTACGGGCGCTGCTTGCTGCTTTTGCAAGCAGGCTTTTCTCCACATGCGCCAGCGACTTTCCAGTTTGCTCCGCAAACTGTTTAGCCGCTGCCGCCATATTACACGGGTTGGTTGACGATGTTGAAGGCAAGGCGATTCCTGGTGGTGGTGGCGTCGATGCAGGCATTGACGTTCCCTGCTCCAAAATTTGTTGTGGAACGATGAGGATTACCGGTGCCGGATCAGTCGGTGGTGGAGGCGGTGAACTAGAAGTTTCCAACGTGTCGTTATTTGACGACATTTTTCTGTTGAAGAACATTTACAATAATATTTATACAAAATTTATACAATTTTTAATTATTTGTTGTGTTCTTCTTAGTGATCGTCTAAGTGTGCTGTGTACTGCCAGAGTAGTGAGTTTTGTGTGCATTTTTGATTCAAATATGCTGTACTTGTGGTTGGTTGCATCATAATTTTTATATGGCGCAATACCAGCGTGAGAGACTGTATAAACAAAGTTGAAGTGGTTGCATTGAGTTTATCTCGATGCAACGCCATGACAAGCATTTCACACTTTGTACCTAAAGAAATTTTTGACTATTGTGGAAATGGTTGTGATTTGCTAAATACATGATGTACCATCATGTTAAGCATTTTTACGTTTAACATTATGTGGTAAAAAAGAATGTTTTCTTTTTTCATTTTGAAAAACATAGAAGTGGTTGCGTTTTGTTGAACGCAAAACGCAACATCATGACAAGCATTTCTAGGTTTGAAAAATAAGGGTTACAAAAAATTTAATTCAATAAACCAAATTTTTTGTCATCTTATTGCACACAGGTTGTAGCTAAAATTTTTAAATTTTAGTATGACCTATGGTTGAAAATTTAATTTTGTATGATTTAGTGTACATGTACAAAATTATAAAATGCAATGTTGTAGTATCTGTAGCTATGCAACATTGTTGTTTTTTGAACACCGTGTGATTTTGTATGCAAGATCGTATGGTGGCTTATTGACTTTGACTTTTCAATTTTTTGTCAAAGTGTCCACGAGGTCAAATCTATGAAAATTTGGGGATGACCCGTGGGTGCAATGAAGTTTTCCAAAGTCGCTGCTGGTTTGTACAAAATTATAATTTCAAATTTGCTCCAAAAAAAATTATGTTCGCAATCTTGAAACAAATTTGCTTTGTAATTTTTTAATAAAGTGTTGTCCGGGTCATGTCAAATTAAAATTTGGGCATGACCCGGGGGCGCAATGAGGTCTCTCTAATTCGCGACAATTGTAGATTAGGTACAAATATTACGAAAAGAGCAACGGCACTGCGCCAACATGAACACCTTTTTTTGTACAAAAATTTAGAAAATTCTTGTTGGGAACTTGGTTTTCGTCTACAATCTTGACACAAGATTGTTGAAGATCACCATGAAATTTAAATTCACATATTAGTATTACAAAATTATGATGTCTCGTGTGCAATTTTGTGTTCAAGATTGCTGAGATTTCTGATTACGTAATGTCTAAATGTTCTTTTTTCAAAGTGTTTTCCGGGTCATGTCAAATCAAAATTTGGGCATGACCCGGGGGCGCAATGACATTTCCCTTAGTCGCGGCACTCGTAAGTTTAATCGAACCAATTGAATTGTGTCATTGATAAAAAAAAATTTTTCCGTACTAACATTTGCAAAATGTTAAAAGATAAAAAAAAATTTTGTTTCGCAATTTTGACCACAAAATTGTCAAAAATTAATTATGAATCTAATTTTTGAAGGTTGGAAATGTAAAGTTGCGATATTTTTTACGCAATTTTTATTACAAAATTGCAAAAAATCATTTGTGAACTTAATTTTTGTATTTTAGGATCACGAAAATGCGATCTTTTTTACGCAATTTTGTGTGCAAAATTGTGTTAACTACTTATAGGGCGATGTCCTATAACTTCCTTGCTGACGAATTCATTAATTTTCCGTCTGCAAAGAATAAGATGGTAGATGGATTTTCAGTATCAACCATGAGAATTATCCCATACTAATTCCCATGGTCGATGCTGTTCAAAATCCATCCTCCATCATGTTTTGGTTGTTGGCGAAGTACACGAATTTAGGCGATATCTTAATATTTGGAACACAACAAATATTAATTGCACTGGTACTTACCAATTTCGTTTCGATTTTTTGATTTTACAAAAAATTGAGGACCAGTAGAATCCCTTCTCACTGACCGTCGGTGTTGTACGTAAATTTTTTGCTGAATAAACGCCGAACTTTTTACGCGAGATTACTTTACGAAAGTAATTTTTTATTTTGTAAAATGGCCGATAATTTGACGACGAATTTGCACCAAATTACGTCTATTTTCGTACAATTTTTCGTAAAAATTGTTTATTAATTTGAATACAAGACGGCACAAAAAACTACGTACGATCAACGAAAAAATACACAATAAAATTAATAAGATGGCACACAAAATCACAGTAAGATCGACTGGACAGGACATCGTTTGGAAGCAAATGTACGAATGATGCTTCTGCAATTCCATTTGGAGTTGCAGCCTGTCGATCTATTTTTGTGTGTGTGTATTTTTACGTATTTTTTATCTTTGTTCCAAAGATATGACATACACGATGTATACGTATGTATTTTTTTTGTGTGTAAGGGTTGTCCGTTGCCGTCCTTGATAATTCTTTATCAAGGATGGTATAGGTTATAGAACAAAAGATTTGAATCAAGTCTTTTTCTATATCGGGCCTTACTATTGCCGATGTCATTTTTTGTATAAAAAATGGTATCTTTTATATTTTTGCCGTGTCGTATTCTTTCGTATGGGAGTGAGTGAGAAGGGTGATAATTTTTTCTCTTTTTCACTCACTCTTGTTTCGTAAAGATTTACGATGGATCGGCCTTGATTTTTTTGAGTTGGCCGACCGTTTTCTTCTATTGCTGCAATGAAGAAAGCCGTCGGCCATCTTTTCAACTGCGGCAGGTAGTGTTTGACTATCTGCTTGTATTGAATTCTTCGAAAAGGTTCAATTCTACGTGATGAAAGACATTTGTTTCATATTACGTATTTTGCTGGGGGCGGCTGAAGATTCTTTTCCAAAGAATCTTTAGCCGTTTGTCGCATGTTGGTTGTATCAACATGGTATCCCCAACGATGGCCTTGATAATTATTACGTACATTGACAATTCCTTAAGTGAAGGAATATTTTCGCCCTTTACAACTGGGATTTCCTCAATTGTTTCAAGAGCAACTGCACAATAAAGAGGCTGTTTGTCTTTCACAGACTCTTCAATGTTACCATGTATTTACGGCGATTGCCGTAATTGCCTCAACAAGTTCGTCGACAGAACCTGTACAAGGGAGGTGAAAAATTTTCCTTTCCCTTTACCTGCGTACTGCAAATAAGTGATCCTTGCAAGTTCGTCAACAGAATCTGCCTATAGGATGAGAAGTTAGCCGGCGGTGACGTATTTGTATATTGCAAATACGTACCAACCAAATACTATTCTTTTTTCAGTATTTATTTGCAAGCTGCAAGTAATCAAAAAAATTTTTTTTTTTTTTTTTTCATACTATTTATTTACCATTTGCAAATAAGTAGTTCCCTTAACAAGTTCGTCAACTGAACCTGTAGGTGATAGGCGGATAAAACCCACACTACCGTATCATTTATTTGCGGTCTGCAAGTAAATGTTTTTCTCAGCAATTTCGTTGTTAGGACTTGCAGATGAGAGACAAAAAAAAGGCTATTTTATCATATTATTTGCTTGTGAGTTGCAAATAAATATTTCTCCTAGCAAGTTCGCCGTCCGAATTTGCAGATGAGAGTTGCAAAAAGAAGAGAAAAAACCAAAAATACATTTTTTTTTTTTCGCTTACTTGCGATCCGCAAATAAGTATCTCCCTTAACAAGTTCGCGGATAGAACTCGTAGGTGAGAGCGGCAAAAAAAAAGTTTTTTACCATATTATTTATCCGCGATTGGCAGGTAAATAATTTTCTCAACAAGTTCGCTATTGTTATTCGTCTACGAGAGACAAAAAGGTAGATGCCTATATTGTACTTGTTTATCACAAATACGTAATAGACGAAGATTTACCTATTTTATTATTTATTTGCAAGTTGCAAATAATTAATTTCCTCGACAGGTTCGTTATGGGAACCTGTAGATTAGAGGTTAAAGACAATTGTATCTTATTATTTGCCTGTAAGTCGCAAATAAGTATTTTTCGTGGCAAGTTCGTCACCAGAACCTGCATACGAGAGACAAAAAATAATGCCTATAACATATTTGTTCATCACAAATACGTAACAATCGAAAATTGAATTAGAACTTCTAATTTAGGCTATTCAAAATTGCGTTACAATTTTGTTTTAATTACGTCTGCAAGTTGAATTCTTTTCCAAGTATTCAATTTGTATTGACCTTTGGAGCGTAACATAACATGCAGGAAAACAGGCCTGTATTACAATCCCTTTTTTCTGCTAGGTAACCAAAATTCACCGAATTTTGTTTCCCTTTATTATATGTTTTAGGCCGATCTTTTATAAAAAGATCGTTTTTGCCGATTCACTCCTCTCCTGTCTCTGCTACCATGTAGTGGTATCTCACCACTATCTTGTTTTACTTATAACTAATATTCGTTTAACGTCCGGAGACTAGAAAATATATCCGTTGACACACACCTTACACTCTCACTGCGTGACAACGGTATGAAGCGGCCGCCTCAGCCCGGTCACATGCCTACCTACATTGCTTCGGTAGGCATGTGTCCTTTGCGCACGCCAGGCGCGCAGGACTCGTGGGGGTATCCCCACGATAATAGTTACCAATTACCATATTTTGTATTTGAGACTGATTTTGATTTGTTTAAAACATTTCTTACTTTTTTGAATCACGAATCTTTATCTTTTGATAGTCACACATGAGCGAATGCGTCTGAAACATTATTTTGAAACTTGTGTTCATTCGTATGAAGTTTATTGATTTCAAAAATATATTTCCTTTCGTCCTACCATCCTACAAAATCTGAATCTGTAATGAAGTGAGTATTCGATGGTTAACATTTCTGATCGAATGCATGCAGGTGTTTTATTATTAATTTATCACTTAGGTTGACCAGTTCTTGGATTTAAACCGGTTTCATAACGAATTTATAATACACATTTGATCATTTAACTCGTTGTGAAGAGAAAATGTTCTCAGATTTATTACTAGGTTTTTTTTCCTCTTTTTACTTTCTATCGCAGTTGATGAAATGGTTTCATGACGGAATTGCGCAAAGTGCTTTTAAAAAAGTTCGAGATAAAGTTTATTCTTTCATCCTAGATTCTTTTGTGGTCTTGAATGGAACGTATCTTAACTTAGTGGATGTTGTATGGACTATCATTGTATTTGGTTTTTATTTTATCTTGTTTTTGTTGTCGTGTTAGCCGATAGTGTCGAATGTCTGGTTGACATATCGCTGCATTTGCACGTAAAGTTAAAAAGATGATTTTTTTTTTCTTGTTTCATCGTAATTTTTTCTTGGTTTTTATGGTCGTTAATCAAGCATTGTAAATAGTGATGACTGTCTTTTTACGGGCGTGAACTTCTTGGAATACATTTGACCCTGATTGATGTCCGTGCGGACTGCTACTATACCTACTCAGAAAAATGAGCAGGCTTTATCGGACAAACGTGCGACAAATGATAAATACATAGCGACAAGTGGGGATTTCTGGTTCTCGAATTCTCCTTTTGCTATCGATTGGTTGTCCAGTTTTACGTCATTTTGTGTCGCATCTTTAATTCGCCGTTCGTAGTATTGAGTGAAATATAATTGGAATTTCCCCAACCCTCGTTAATATCATTATCAGCGAAAGTTTGAGAATTTGATTTAATGTAGGTTTACGTAAATAAATATAGCTTATGTGCCATATGAAAAGAAACCTTTATCTTCTTTTCAATGGTAGGTGTTTCTTCATATACGCGATTATTCATCATCCTAATTATTCGTCATCATTTCACCCCCTGTTCAGGCTAAAAAATCTAGAAAACAGATTTAATAAAAAAAAATTTACTATTGCAATTCAGTAGGGCATAAAAAATATTCGTGGTGATGGATTGACCTTGTCAGTCTGGGAGGACGTCTCCTCACTAGTCTAGGGGGATCATATAGTAGCCCTGTGAAGAACAGCAATAGGTGTGTCAGTGTTTCAAGAACTCTGAACTAAATTTGGAATATATTGCTTGGATTTTAAAATATTCTTGACTTTTAGGTGCGAATGGGAATGGTATCGTTTTGTTTATTTAATTTTAAATAGCCATGGTGCTGATAAAGAACATGTGAAGAAGGCGCTGTTCGCAGTCTTAGTACTCACAGAGTAATAAAATCGATCTTAATCCGGGTTACAATTTTAGCATGGAACATGCTTTAGCCCTGACCCTCCACCGAAAAAACGTTCCAAAACATGTCACGAAATATGTCACGAAAATACGTTACGCAAATGTACTCTGTGTATTATCGCATTTCTTGGGAAAAACCTAGTGAGGTGAAAACGTTCTTTACATTAGGATTGGTTAACAAGGATGGGTGGCTAAAGCATGTTCCATGTTTTCCAATTTTAGCCGTCAGGCTTTAAGCGGATCCATCCGGGAGGTGCAGGGGGCGAAGCCCCCGCCGAGACGCGAAGCGCCGAGTTTTTAACGACATTTAAATGTAAAACCGTTACTAGTATGTTGTATGAGAAATGATGAAACGAGAAAAAAAAAGTCAACGAGTGACTCAAATGGCGAAGAGGAAGTGGAATTTTTCGGGCATCCGTTATGTTACATTAACCTCGTGAAAAACTCATGTCGAAGTCATACAAGAAAATTTTCATCGTTCGAAAAGCATTTCGGTCGACCAGCAAGTTATTTATTAATAATTTATTTTCGAAATAGTATTCTATATGGGATGGTGGGGATGCACTGTAAGAGAAGCGAGTATGAGAAAAATTTACGTTAAATTTAAGCGACCCTTGATATGTGTACAGAAATTTCAAAAGAAAGAAAAAGAAGATCCAATTTAGTCGTCTGAAATTTTTTACGAACATAAAACTTAGTGGCATTGTGAATGTCAACTCCGAAGACTTCTGTAAACTTTTGTCCCTACATTACTTATTTATGGTTTTCAGTTCTCGTGGAAAACGTGTTAAGAGGATCTCGCTCATTCAACAAAATGAGTCTATAGTGTAGTTTACTAACAAAAATTTTGGATGAAAACTTGCTGGAAAACGAATTTCTACGATGGGAATAGGAATTGGTAAATATTACTTTTCAGTTTTGGTCATCATGTATTCAGTGAGGGAAACGGTTACTTACGGTGTCTGAAATTGAAATAAAACCAAGAGCCCCATATAGTACAATCCTCATGAGCGTTTCTTGGATTAATTCTAAAAATTACGAACTATTGCTCTTACACATTCTTATGTTGAGAATCATCTCTGAAACAAAAGTCAAAACTGAATTGAACCGTAGTAAGTGTATATTTAATACTGTTACTTTCCGTGAAAACATGTGTCTGTGGTTGGGGGTTAAAGAGTTGGGGAATTTTTCTTGGGGCTACTCCTTAATTAAAATTATTTAACGCAAGAAAAATGAAATAACATCGCTGCCGAAGTCATTTGCTGAGTAGACAAGTATATCAAGTGATAAAATCTAAATTTATATATTTTAACTGTAAATTTGCATTACCAGTCCTGAAATCATTCAGTTAACTGAGTGTTAGAAAGAATGAACGTGGTCAAAACCCGTATGGGTTCGTCTCGGATATCTTTATACTGCAAATATACTTGAACCATGACCGACTTCTTTATCAAATGATTTTTGATTAACGTCGAAGGCTCCAAGCACCTTTTTTTTTCCTCGGTCAGAAGTTCATGAACAAACTGAAGGTATAATTTGCAGATGTGTTAACTGTGAATGTAATGTGTTAAAAATGTGTTCTATAGAAAGATAATTTTTTTATTATTTGGTTGGCGAGTTGTTTTTTGTCTTCGTCACTTACTGAGAACCTATTTTATTTATGTTTATCATTATTTTATGGATTTTTTTACACTTTTAAAATATTAATTGAATTTTGAGATAATTAAGTTCTATAATACTGAATAGGATTATACCATGGGTAATTTCAGTTCTCAAAACTATAATATCAAAACAATATAATGATTCCTATGATTTTTGATGTTTAAACATCTTATCTCTCAGTAGACGCTATGCAAGACGTAGGCTGTTGAGTCGTGGAATCAACGAATACAATGAAATACACACGTACACTAACAAAACAATCGTGGTTTTTTCATTTTTTTTACATTTTTCACTTTTCGTTGCACATGACGTCATCTTTTTGCCATGTACCTCAAGTTAAACATTTCCATTGTTAAAATCCATCCTTCAGTGTTTAACCCGTGTCCTAGCATATTAAATATTTTTATGATTTCTGATTTGGATTTGGATTAGGATTTTGATTGGTCATATATCACTGTAGTCAACTTCTTTAACACCAAGTTCATAAAAATCCATTCACCCATTTTTGACAGGTGCTTTAAAATATTAAATTTATTTCTGAATCTAATTTGATGGGTTTTAGCCCCTTTTATGGGTCAGTGCATCGTCAAATCAGACTCTTTAATTTGAGACTTCGTTTGTAAAAATACGTCCACCCATTTTGGACAGGTTCTTTCTACAAAAAAATCTAAAACGTATTAAATAGATAGATAGATACTTAGATAGATAGATAGATCGATAGATAGAAAGATAGATGGATAGATAAATAGATTAACAATTCTTTAGTGAAAATATTAAGAATTTTGCTTCAGGAAAATTTTCAACTGAGTGTATTGTAACCATTGTTAAAAATACAGTGTAATTTTTTAATAAATAAGTTTGTTGTAAAGAAAATGAGTACTGAGTATGTTATGTAAAATACTATATTTGTTGAAAAATTACTAACTTACTCTAAAATTGCTGATCATTCCTGAAATTGTGCTGATTATGAATAAAATATATGCATGTGTATCAGTGATATTATGTCCTTTTTTATGCAGTTATTGACTCGAAAATTCAGCCTTTAATCTCATTGAACTAAGATTTTCGGAAATTTTGACTGTCATTTGGAGGATTTCTATCTCTTAAAATGTTTATTGTCAAAAGTAGTTCGAAACATGTTTAATGAAAATTAATTTTTTAAGCATACTCTTTTATTAGTGTAAAAACGTTGTGTGAAACTTGGCACACTCACAAACATACACTGAGGCCCGTATGCAAAAATGATACTTGAGTAATAACAGTGACTTAAGAATTACTTACCTTAAAATTATATCTATTATATATTTATATATAGATATATTGATACTGGATAAAATGTAAGAATTCCTTAGGTATTGTTCTTGCATTCCACAATTACAGTATGATAATTGACAACCACTGAATCACAGCGCCAAACAAAACAAACGAGTTGGTCCACCTTGGTGCTACACTTTTGTTTTCGAGTGAGTAGTTTATCTAGTTAGCAGCCGCAAAGTCTAAATTCAGATCGACTGTATGAACTGGTCTGAGTTAAATAAAAACGTATTAAAAAAGTAATTTCGATAATAATAGAATTAATAGGATTACTAAATGTTTAGACTTCAGCGCTAATAACAGTTGAGCATTTAAAACATACTACTCGACATATGATGTGGAACAGTGGAAGAAAGTAAAATGTCGCTCTGTTTGAAATATATTAATCAACAATTTCGTTTGTATGCGTCCAAAAAAATTTTACCAAGTTACTTCTGTATGAAATCGGACAAATGTCTCTACAAATGTAAAACATCGGTTTTCAATGGTTCATCCAATGAAGAATGCTAAGTACACCCTTGTTTGTATAAGCCTGGGATAATATACATTAGGCTTACATATTCATCGTTCGAAATATGGGAATTGGCGTGGTAACAATCTGCCGAAAATTTAATTTTGTTTTAAAAATTTATTGATTTGTGAATCGTCAAATTTTAATACATAATTTATTAATCTCCGTTTGCTATTTCCGTTTTCCGTTCAAAAATTTTTTTTCATTATTTTGTGTGGTGTTTCAGTTAACCGAACCATGAAATTTTTTAGGTCAAGTTTTTTGCGTACCGATGATTTTGTTTTTTAAGATTTCCGTAAAGAAAATTTACCAGCTTATTACCATGCGTACAAAAATGATTTTAGTGTGGGGAAAAACTTCACGTTATCCTTAACAAAATTATAATTCTCTGTTGGTGTTTCTCTAATCGTACGAACCGTATTGTTTTGATCGAGTATTTAGACGACACATTTTCAACCGATTTATGTTTTGAATGAACTTTGACACACAGATAAAAATTATGTATAGATAACATGTAACACTATTTTGTTGATGGACCCGATACTCTTTCAATATGTTTCAACTTTTTTCTTTTTGATAGTTCGCGTTCGAACATAGTGTGGCCATAACAGTGCAGTTCTATGCACTTTGCAAGCCCAGTAATTTGTTAATTCATATTCATTCAGATGTGAATTTTGTATTTTTAATGTATTTCTTGAATGTTGTCATACTAAATCTCTCATCAGTGTGGGTTGATAAAATTGAAAATTTTTGTGTACGCTCGCTTCATTTAATTTATGGTAATGTTAAATTTATTGTTATTGTTTGAAAATGTTAAAACTTTATTTCTTGTTTCATTGCATCATCTTTGAAAAACATCAAAGTAGTTTTAATTTTTTTTTTTGTCAGGGTATGCAAATTTTGTTGCTTGAGTCTTCGCAGATGTATGGCGTTGGGTTCAGATCTTAACAGCGCTACATTTCCAAACCTATCAAAAATGAGTTTACTAATTATAGATGTGGCTAGTTGTTCACTCAGTACAAACGTGAAAAACTGGTTTACCTGTAGTTTTCTTTTCTACTATCGCATATTGTCGTATTTTATCCAACAGCTCCCTTATGTCTTCAGCTTCAGCAGCTGTATTTACATAGTACATTCAAAATCAGTGTAAAAAATTAAACGTTTTATTTTGAAAGGATCGCTGTTGGGATCGACTAAAATGCGCTAAAATTTGTGGAGAAGCCTATAGAAGAATCTGTAATGGAAAAACTTTCGAAAAGTCAGATGCAGAAAAAAAAGGGCTTTTTCAAACATGAATATCAGTTTTGCAACCAATTAAGGGAGTTTCCTTGTTAAAGTCAGAGAATCGGAAAAATATGGATTTTTTTTGGATTCAATTTTTGGAAAGCCTTGAGTGTATCAGGAGTGGCATAATTTTCTGAACCTCCACTCCCATAGTTACCCTATTGTATCTAAAAACATTTTCACGGACATATGACGTCATTGGTGATGTATGTAAATGCTACTTAAATCAGAGGTAGAAAGATTAGTATACGTTCAAGTTATCGTATCCAAATCTTTCTTTTCCATTTATTTCGCTTGCCTTCGTTTGTATTTTCCTTCATCTTCTTTTTAAGTAGGTTTTCTATCGAAAATCTAATTATTAATCTTGGTGTCATAGACGATCTGGGAGTGGGAGTAGGTACTTTTTCGTTTCATATCTTAAGGAAAATTTTTATCGAACAATTTCTTGTTACCGCGGTACAGGTCGCAATTTTTATCCGTAGTTCTAAGCCAAGGACGTGACCTATTGATTTTGTTGCGGATCGGCCGTACGGTACTTTCCTTATGGCTATTTTTGTTTTTGTTTTAAATATAAAATTTTTAATTTTCGACGAATAGCTATGAAATTTGAAACAAATGTTTACTATGATGTAACTTACTATAAATTTTGGTGCGGATTGGTTGTACGGTACTTTCAGTATAGCTATTTTCGTTTTTGTTTTGGCTATAAAATTTCTAATTTTCAACCAATAGCTACAAGTGATTGAAATCATTTCGTGAAATGGTTTCGTTCTGGTTTTTCACTCGCGAACTTTATTTTATTTTGGGTTGGTTTTCCAGTTTCATTCCTCACAAATTTTTTTGTTTGTTTTCCTTTGGTTCTTGTTCAGTTTATTTCGGTTTTGTTCCAAGAACAAAATAGGAAAAGTTTTGTTCTGTTTTTGTTTGCTATTGTTTCGGTTTCCATTCATTGTTCTCGTTTCATTCTTTTTAATTTTTTCCAGGGATTCAATACTTTAATCACTATTTTTGCTTTAGCTTTTGCTTCAATTAAAACCAATCTTACAATTACAAGTTACAAACGAATTTTACTTTTGATTACGTTTTTCTTTACCCTGATTGGTTGAAGCAAAAGCAAAACTCGTCAAAAGTACTTTGTAATTGGAGCATTTTGAAGAGTGTTTTTTTTTTCTAATTAATTGTTTTTGCAATAATTTATAAAACTTGAAAGTAAATAGTTGAACAGAATTTACAAACTAAAATTATGTTACTCCCACATTTCAAATTTAAAATATTAGCTACTCTTTGAAGCAACTGCAAAATGAAATGGGGAAAAACTTAAATTTTAATTTAATTAATTTTATATTTATGAAACATTCAATAATTGAAGAAAATAATCTAAATATAGAAAAACTATGGACGATGTGCGAACAAAATTTAAAGACAGAAAAACACACAGTACAATATAAATTACCAATGAACAGAGATATACAAGGAGGGGATAAGTCCCCTCAGCATTACATCCTTCTACTGTAAGTTGGTTGTGTTGCTAGAAAAAAAAACTGCAAAATGCAAATTTGAAATTTTTCCGTAGTTTCATTTTCAATTTCCATACATGAACATGCAGTGTAACTCAACGAACAAACTCTTTTTATAACCGAATGAAAACACTAGCCATAGCACTATCATCACTGCAAGTCTATGACTGAACTTTTGATGAATGGAATGAGAATGATTGGGAAATGTTCTTGAAAAATTCTTCAAACATTCTTGAGAATGAGAACGATTGATTTTTCAAACGTTTATCATTCATTTATCATTTAGAGAAAAAAAATTGAAAAGTTTTCCATTCTTCTTTTATTCTTTTGTATCAAAAGTGAAACGTTCTCGTTCTTGATTCAATTTCTTAAAAACAAACAGTTTCAATCATTTTGGTTTCAGTTTTTTTTAACATCATTGATAGCTATGAAATTTGAAAAAAAAATTCACTGTGATCTATTATAAATTGATACAAATTTTGGTGCAGGTTGGCCGTATGGTACTTCCGTATGGCTATTTTCGTTTTTGTTTTGTCTATAAAATTATCAGTTTTTGATAAATAGCTACAAAGTTTATAACAAATTTTATAACTTGCTACAAATTTTGGTGCAGATTATTCGCACATTAATTCTGGTAACACTACTTTTGTTTTTATTTCGCCTATAAAATATCTAATTTTGGACAAATAGGACGGTAGACCAGGACAAATATTTATTACAATCTATTAATAACGTTTTAGTGACTACCTAATTTTAAATTTTTTTAAAATCCACTTTTTCTAACAGAGCTGCTGCTGGTTAGAGTTTTGAAATAGGTTTTCTTTAGAAAATTTACTTATTACCCTTGGTGCGTTATTAGTTCTCAGGGTAGGGAATCGATACGTTTTTCGTTTCATGACGTCAAGAAAATTTTGGCCCCAATAACTCAAATTCATATATATTTATACATGTATAAAATGTAAATAGATATATAGATATCATACGTCAATTTCTTGTTTCCGGTACAGGTCGCGGTTTTTCCCTAATAATTACGAAATTTGGTACGAACATTTGTACTAAGCCAAGGACTAGACCTACCAATTTTGGGGTGGATCGGCCAGATGGTACGAAATTTGAAACAAATGTTCATTATGATTTATTGTATTGTGCTACCAATTTTGGTGCAGATCGACTGGACGGTACTTCCTGTAAAACTTGTTTTTCCTTTTTTTTTTACCGATTGCGTAAGGAGGAGGTTATGTATGTTTGGTATGTCTATCTCCGGAACAAACGGAATTTCGTTTAACTCATAATAGGTGTTATACTTTATAGATTTTAATGAAAGCAGGCTTAAAATGTTCCTGACAATCCAGAAAATGTCCTAGGCCATTCATATTTGAAAATTAAAAAATTAGAAGGGTTTAATTGAAGAAAATGAGAATTTAAAAATTGAAACAATTATTGTCATCAATTTGGGCATATTCATCAATGAGAGCTACTAATTCAGATTAAGGCAGTCTTTTTTTTTTTATTTGCATTAACTTTTCTTTTTACAAAAATTAACCACATGTTCATGTTCTCTTTTTTTATCTCATAACTTTATTATATTTCTTCGGTTTTATTTGAAATTATATGATTATTTACCATACTTTTTCATCATAATTAATTTTTCATTTCAAGAAATAATGGTTTTAAATTTCATATTGTTTAATATTTTGTCAGCAGCTAACAAATTTCATACTACCATA
Source organism: Ericerus pela (assembly GCA_011428145.1). NCBI lineage: Eukaryota > Metazoa > Arthropoda > Insecta > Hemiptera > Coccidae > Ericerus > Ericerus pela. Next base: position 532,655 of record WOFM01000596.1, read on the forward strand.
ACACTCCATTAACGTGTATAAATTTACAGACAGTTAACGTGACCATGAAAGTTCATAATTATTTTTTTCGAAAACCTACTTTTTCTAGTGAGGCTTGCTGCCCTAAATTTTTTTTCATTTACTGCGGTCACTCTTGTAACATGAACTTGTTGTTTCCACCAGGTATAAGCTTTTCGGCGTGAGGAATATGGTATTAATAAAATTCATTCAGAACTGTAAATTAGGAGTTGAAAGGACATTTTGTTTATCCTTTCAGGAAAATTTCAGGCCTAATTTAGTTTCGGTAAAATGATACTTTTTACATTAGTATAAATGCCGTAAAAATCAGAAAATATTCTGGCAGAGTATTGTGGAGAAAATCTGCTGGCTAGTTTTTCGGTGAAAAGTTGTATTAGCTTTTTCAAAAAAATTATAGAAACTTTCGTCTTCACTTATTTTTGATCATTTTTTACGAATTAGCTCCCCAAATTCAAAATTAACGGTCGAAACATTTTTTCTTTACATTTTGTTATTTCATAGTTGTGGTTTCTTAAGATTTGTAATATTTAAACTGAAAACTATTATTTTTTGGGCCTTAGAAAGGTTTGTTATATTTTTATCGTACAAACCTATCGCTATTCTGGAAACACGTTTGAGCTGAAAATCAATTTTATTTGATATTTTGGATCTATCTTGTCTCCAAAGTTCATTGAACTTTTCACATCTTAATATTTAATTTTTTTTTTTTTTTTGGTTTCATTCAGTTCTCCCTATCGATTAAGTTTAATTTCTCGTTAAATTAATTCTCATATGGTAAATAATTTTCTCAAATTTCTACCCGCCAGAATATCTCGAAATTTTAAAATTTTAAAAATTAATCGCAAGTGTTTAGTAACCGACAATGTCTTTCGCTGTTGTAATTTACTGACGTCAAATATGTTACATCGTAAGCATTTAAATTCTCGTCTGTGTTGTTTCTATTTTTTTCGTTGCCCTCTTCTGCATTTCTTTTCTCCAATTGAGGTTATTGTGGCATTGTCTACGTTTTCAAGTAGCTATTCGTGAAGTGAATCCGGTCAAATATGTTTGCTAGTAAAGAACTGAGACCATGTAGATTTTCTAGAGTTGGTAGAAAAATCAAGAATTTTTTGTCCACAAATACTTGAAAATTCTTATAGTATTTTCGTAGTTTTTCATATAAATTTTATGGATTTTGAAAGAAACAAAAGTTGAAGTTTGCTTTCTTCTTTAAATGGTTGTTGACAGACTCGTTTATTACTTTTGTCGTTTGAATAATGATTTAAAAAGAAGGTGGAAATTTATGTTTTGTTACAATTTTCTCAGTTAAGGTGTGATGAAATTTTGAAAATTTCAGGTTTATTTCATTTTATTTAAAACTAAGAAACCACCTCTTCGATAACTTTTTGAAGAAAATGTTATGAATATTTTGTAATTAGAGAATACCCAATGCTGCTACGCAGCAATAATTCGCAAAACCTATTTAAATGTGTCGGAATTCTCAGTTATCTAGGTGCCTTGATATGATACACGCAGCAAAATAAGTCTGTAACTATGGCAAGGTTTCCAACTAGCCGGTATTTAGACACTGCTACCTACAGGAGAGGGAAAGATCACAAAAAAAATGACTCGGATCACGGATCCTTTTCAGTTTTTAAAAAAGTTATTCGAGTCAGGATCACGAATCACTTTCCAAAGAAGGATCATCTGTGAAAAAAAAGGATCCATTCAGATCATTTGTTCGGATCCTATGGATGATTTGAAAACGAAAGATGTTTCATCCATTTTGAAAAAATAAATGAATAATTCTAAAGTACATTCTTTATTCTCCATGTTGTTTTGTATTTTTTTTTTTTTTTTTAGAATATTTGAAAAAACGGATCCTGAGAAATGAATCCAAACAGATACTTCAGATCCTTTCTCACAAAGTGATACGAATCACGGATCACAGATTCATAAAATAAAAATAATTCGAGTTTCGGATCATGGATCATAAAAAGGAGCAGTGATCCGAATAGTTTGGATCCTGCCTACTCTTGATGCTGGTACAAAAAAAAAAGGAAGTACCAGTGCTAGTATTTCATCAGTGTTGCCAGTATTACTTGTATAATGGGTGGAATGAGAGAGTCAGCAAGCATAGAACACTACTGGGAACCTTTTTGAGTGCGACAAAGCGAATAAAAATTTAGAAATGGCCAGTTTTGGCAAATGGACTGGGAGCAATGAAAAAAAAAAGTTTATTTGTCAATATTTTCATCCACCAAAGTTGGCAACCTTTAACTATGGTCTCGTGATAGTGTTTCAGAAGTGGCTCTTAGGTATAATATTGTGCTTTAAGTTTGTTTTTAACAAAAAACTTATTTTTGTGCAATAGAAAAAATTTTTGTTGAATCTTTTAAAAAACTAAATTTGTTAGAGTTTATCTATGATTACGTGACAAAAATTATTAGAATTTGACTGAAGTCTGATTTGTAAAGTTAGTATAAAGAAAAAATTTGTAATTAAAAAACTAGCTGATGAAACGGGCTAAAAGTTATAACATTTTTCTCCAGTAAGAACTGATTGTCTTTATCTCTAAATTTCAAATAATTGGGCACAGGGGGGACGTATTCATCATCCTTTAAAGAAATTTTCTTTTTATTTTCAAGCTAACCTTTAAAATGTATAAGAATTATATAAATTCATGTTTTTTACCAACTGCTTCAGAAATAGTTATTGTGTTTGACCCGTTTCCTGGCAATCTAAAGAAATTTTTTACCACTCTGCACCATTCAATATTCATCGTAAAAATACGAATGATGGTTCAAAAAATTAGTATTTTTACAGTAACATTGGAATAAATCCGAAAAATTCCCCAAAGATGACCGAAAAATTAGATTTAAAATTTGGGAATTTTTTTCATAAAAAAAGTAAGATGACTAATCACAAACTCCGATTCGAAATAAAATGGAATACTCATTCTGATTAGATCATCCAAAAGTGTCTAGGATATGGTATTTCTTGTGGTTATATAAATATCTCAGATAACACCATTTTCTTTGTATTATATTTAGCCTTCCTTCAGTTATGCACATATGAACAAACTTTCTGCCAGCAAAATTTTTAGTTTTGACATTGTACTGTTTCATACATCACCAAGTTTGTTTTTGAGGTGCTGAGTCCGAATTTGGTGTTCATTTCTCCATTTGACCCATTCTTCAGCCCCAGTGGGTCCCAAAAAGTTGGTTAATTTTGAGTTTTCACATTTTAATGTATGATACATCATCAAATATGTTTTTTCAAGCACTGAGTCCGAATTTGGCGTTCATTATACCATTTGACCTATTCCTCAACCCCCAGTGAGCCCCAAAGGGGTCAATTTTGAGTTTTCAAATTTTATTGTGTGATACATTACCAAATATGTTTTTTAAGGTGCTGAATCCAAATATGGTGTTCATTTTTGCATTAAACCCATTTTCCAACTACCAGTGGCCCCTAAAAGGGGCTGAATTTTGGGTTTTCACATTTCATTGTGCGATACATTGTAGCATATATTTTTTGATATGCCTTTTTGCTAAATAATTATTACTATTACTATTAATATAGTCCAATATAGTAAATCTAACAGTATTTAAAATCAGTTTTAAACATTGAATTTATTTTCCTTGCATCTGATTGGAATTTGATTGTTGGATGAATAAATTTGAATTGCCGTAATTGACAAAAAAACAATAGGCTGAAAATTAAATTCAGTTTTGTCCAAATATTACAATATCAACAATTATCTGTCACTTCTAGAGTAAATTCTTTTTATTGTGAAAAACTGCTAGAGACTTTCATTTTGCACTTCATAAAAAATTAATCAAATAATTAAACTTTTGAAAAAAAATTAAACAGACTGCGTGTAAGGATATAATACATAATAGAACTAAAATGTTGAAAACAAGTTTTCTAAGTTTTATAATAATAATTTTTTTACAAAGAAGAATTACAATTAACGCAGTCCCTAGCAGAAATACCTTTTGATATTAATATGAAAATTAATACTGTTTGGTTCTTACTAATTGAATTGTGCAATAAATGATATTTAAATGAATGTTGATTTCACAAGTACCTAGCATTAAGCCTAATATAAAATTGATTGAAAATCAAATGGAAAGTGGAGAGTTTCTGACAGCACATCTAAGGAATTTAAACATTCTTAACAAATAAAACCCTATAATGTTTTGAATAGGTGTAATTATGCTCTGTATTTCATGGTTGTTAAATCCATGTTAATATTTAATAGGAATGGATCTACATTGCTTCATTCAAAAATCTTGCATTATGTACTTATAACATGTGACTTGGAAGGCATTTCTGTCAGCGACTGTGTTAGTTGTAATTCCACTTTGTAAAAAATTTACTATTTTAAAACCTGGAAAACTTGTTTTCAACATTTTAGTTCTATTATGTTTTATGTCCCTACACGCAGTCAGTTTCATTTTTTTTTTCAAAAATTTAATTATATACTTACTATTCTTTTATTATCGTCAACAATCCAAATCACTTAAAATCAATCCACTAATTCAAAATTGGGAATTTAAGTTGATTCTAGAAATGATATTTGTTGTATTTCTAGCCTACTTGATGTAGAAGTTCAGTTATTTAATCCTCGTTTATTTCTCTTCTTACATGTGATCATGAGTCAAGAAAAGAAAATATGAAGTTTTGTTGTTGTTGTTTTTGTTATCAATTTATATTTCGAGTATCCTTCGTTTGAATGACTGAGTGCCCCACATACTTCTACAAAATTCAGCTATGTCCCCAAAATATGAATATGTTTGGCGCCATATTGCTCTGCTTTTACGAGAGAAGTTCGTGTTTATAACGGATACTTCGTTATTTCTTTGATTTGTTAATGTTGCACCTACCTTTTACAGTCTTATTTGTTGAAAAAGCTGTCGTTTCGTCCGTAGGTGAAACTAAACGATTTTTTTGAGGGAGGAATTATGCTGCCCCTCAGAAAATTCGTTGAAAATTATTACACTATAATCCCTCTTCTGGGAAGACTGAGTAACTGGTTGGAGGCTTAGCCCACAGTAGTTCCTGTTGTGGCTTTGTCCTCCAGCAGTGAAAACTTTACTTTTTGTTATCAGTTTATTTTGCCGTATAGGTTACCTTTTTTGTATTAGAAAGCAAAATTACGTGTAAAATAATAATACACGTTGTAAGGATCCCACTTGCGTGAGTTGAAGAATGCGTGTGGTGTTTGAAATACGTCGTCAAGCTCCTCTACGTGTTTGATTTGAATACAAATATGACGAAACATCGTATTAAATACGGACGTCGTTGAACCCTTTCTAGTATGTTGCTCTAATATAAATTCACATATGGCTGAAGGCATGCTTCGTATGGTGTCTCGTGCCGATATCCACCCTCCGCACGCTCTGCGTCTAACGACTTCCTTCTTCATGTTCCACGGAAATGTATCAATTGTTGAAAACTAATACCCAGTACCCTTTCTTCTTTGTATGTGTTCGCAGATTGCGATGGACGTGAATAGCGTTCTACAAAATACACGGCAGTACTTTCAAGGCATACCATCAAGCAGTCAAGCGAGTGGAGAACTGGCTCCTGGAGCGTCGGTCGGCTACAACAGTACACCAGTGTCGTCAGCTACATCGATCCCCACCTCGGCCACCAATCTATATCCATCGTATCAGCGTCGACAGCAGCCAAAGCAGCAGCAGCAGCAACAACAACAACAACAACAACAACAACAACAACAACAACAACAACAACAACAACAACAACAACAACAGCAGCAGCAGCAGCAGCAGCAGCAGCAGCAGCAGCAACAACAACCACAACAACACCAGCGGCAGCCAAATTTTTCGTCCAGTTCGTGGAATTCGACACCGTCTCCGGCGTCGCAGAATGCAGCTCCTTACCATCCGTCGGTTTCGGCGTCATCCGCGTCGACACCGAATAACATCGCCGCATTTTCGCGACCGTACGCTTCATCGCCGTATCACATGTATGAGAGCACCGGAAGATCTCCCAAAACGTTACCCTCTACCTCGCCGTCCAATTTTCCGTCGCAGCATAGCTATACGGCGCCATCAATTACTAGGTGAGTGGAAAGTTCACAGTGCCGTAGCACTGTCATCAGAATCGCGCTTACACATGCCACGTTCAGATTTTAGAATGACAGTTCACTTGTCCGGACTACTTTTCCATTCGTTGGTCGCCTCCTCTTAATATTCCGTCGCTCTCAGTTTCCTAATTTTTGCTTTTAGATTTTTTTTTTTTTTTTTTTTATATTCTGTTTACTCTTTGGCCCTGGTCATTGCCTCAAAATAATTTGCATCTTCCTCCAAGCATCTATTTCGTGCATCCTTAGAACTTTATGTTATACTTTTAGGCTCTTGTATCTGGTCTCAAAACACTTGTTTTTTCCCAGCGGTTTCCTGTTTTTCACATTTGTATTTCGAGAATAGAAAACTTTAGCAAGCCACCAGGACCAGTTTGACCCTGATTTCTATTGTCTTGTGAATTTATAATTTACTGACTAGTGACATCTTGCCTTTCTGTCCTGTTCGCTTGCATACGTTGTATAAAATTGACCTCACTAAAGGGCAAGAGGTGGGGATAATGAAAATTTTCATACCATTTTCGCATTTCGATCTAATTTTTTATGTTCATATAATTATAATATATACCGCCTAAATTTTGTGTTTACGGTTTTGAGACAACTATGAATGGATAGGGCTGAAATTTTTACAAAAGATAGTCGTCATGTAGAAGCAGGTCTGAAAGAAGTTTGGTTTCTATTGGTTTAGTAGTTTTGGAGAAAACTGGTAAAAAATTCCTGGAAAAGTGGTTTTTTCAGGATTTTGAGAAAATGAAAAAAGAATCGGGCTGAAATTTTCCGGATACATCTGTCTTATGTATGTGTAAGTCTAATAAAAAATTGGTGCCTATTAGTTCAGTGGTTTCTGAAAAAATTGGAAAAAGTGCCTATTGCTTCAGTAGTTCTGGAGAAAACTGTAGAAGAAAAAATTCTTGAAAATGTGATTTTTCCATGGTTTTGAGGAAACTTTAGAAGGGATAAGTTGAAATTTTCATGAAATGTAGTTTCTATGTAGGGCCAGGTCTGATTGGAGTTGGATGCTTATTGGTTCAATAGTTTCCGAAAAAAAACAAACAAGTTAGTCACCTATGTTGCTTAAAGTATCGTTTTCGTATTTACAGCGCAAGGGGTTATTTTACTTACTTTACTTGAAACTGTAACAATGAAATATCGATAGATCGATGCGTGTCAGATATTGATATCTAACGATAGTTTCTGAAATTCTTTCGTACATTTTGAATTAAAGATTGTTTTTTGTAATTTAAATGTAAATTGGCAACTGGTTTTTTTTGCAAAGCATTGCTGTGGTGAAGGTTATTATTTACCTTCATCCAAACAAAATGTCGTATATCCTATAGTCTGAGTAGTCGATGATTTTTCTTCTTCTTTTTATCATTAATTTACTCATTCGCTTGAGCAAAACTCCTCGTTTAATGAGTTCAGTACGTTTAAATTGAGACTGGCGAGTTTTTCATTCACCTTTAAACTTCTCACTGCTCATATGGCTGATAACAAAAGAAACCGAATTTGTACTTTTGGTTCATTTGCCAGTTTTCTTCCTTCTTTTTTAACCATCAGATTCAGTCGGCGTTTTTTTTTCACTAGTTTGCTAGCTTCAAGAATTTATTATTCCTCCTTTCGAATCTCTTCTGCTCAAAAATCCGCCTGTTAAGCATTTGGATCGAATTGAGGATAGCTCCTCTGTTTTCTTCATTAAGTGTTGGTATTTTCAATATAACCCACGTGATATTGAATGTGGGAAGGTTGTAGTTCTTTGTGTGCTTAATTTAAATTTAACTGTCGGTTCATTGTATCATCTGATGAATTCATAATCGTATTATAACTGATTTTAACAGATTCTACCGAATTGACCATTGTAATGGTACTAAGAGTGAATAAAATAAGCGAAAACTTGATATCTTATTAGTATTTTATTTTCCCTTCTTTAGGCGAGAGATTTGCAAAAATTTTTCTCGATGCTGTGCAAAAAGTTTTCCAGGTTCTGTGTGAAGTTTGACTTTTTAAATATAATTATCTAGTCGGAGAAAATATCATTTTTTTTGGAATTCCTGCTTTTGTTGATAGGTTGGTGAATGAGGATAGATAAATGTTTTTATTTCTTGGAACATATTTTTGTCATCCATCATTTTGTCCTATAGACTCCTTCGTTTTTTCTGTTCTAGAGTAGCTAAAAATGGTGGTGTATATGAATGGTATCAGCTTATTTTGATTTCTCACTGTGAATTTGTTTATGATGATGTTATTATAAGATGTAGAATGAGAATACTTATTTCATGCTTATGTGGACGAGCTGTTATTAGTTAGCTATGAATGTGAGGAAAAATTTGTTGATAAAAAAGTAAATTAAAAGGTACGTATTGGAAGACACGGAATATTTGCTACAGAATCAGTAGACATCCCTGAGTTTATAAGAGTTACGGAAACTGTTTAAATTAATAATTGAGGATCGAGTTATTATTTTATTTTATTTCATTATTATATCCCCACTAACTGCCGAAGCCAATAATAAGTTGTTTCGAGTATGAATTGTGATTCTGCTAGTGTGATAACCGAATTGAACGTAAATAAAATTTTTAACGATGGTATTTGAGCTACACGTGTATCTTTCTCAACTCGATTACATTTTCGTTTCTATGAAAAAAAAAAGAAAGAAAGAAAGAAGGTTTTGGAGAATTTAATGTAATGCTTATCCATCTGATAAGTGATAAAAAATAAAGCGTTGAGCTATCTATCATTTACCGCTGTAATCAGGAGTTTATTTGTCTTTTGCTTTCAGAACGCACGATGGTGGCGGAATGTATAATATGGATTCCGCCGTTTGCCAGTCGGACGTGAATCATCCGCAAAACAAAAAGACGTATATGCCCTCGGTTTGCAGAACTAACGATGGTTCTGGAATGTATAATATGGATTCCGCAGTTTGTCAGTCGGAGGTGAATCATCTGCAGAACAAGAAAACGAAAATCAAGTCAACATCGATGAACGTATTCAAACAGAAGCAGCCCACCCAAATAGAGGAGTCGCGTTTCTTCAATCGAGGCCTGACTCCACTTTCGCAGCAACAGCAGCAGCAGCCTCCTATCCATCCACCTCCGCCATCGTCGGTGGCTGCTCCAGTCCCTACATCGAGGCTGCCATCCATCGTGTCATCGCAAGTCTCCACACCTTCAACACATCACCAACAACCCCATCAACCCTCCGCCAATCACCAAAATTTTCCCGTATCCGGTGCGCATTTCGTTCAGCAACATGTTGGGTATCAACAGGTCAGTTTGTTGTCAATTTCTACGTTTAAAAGTGTATAAAAAGGCCGGAACGAGTGTGATTTGTTATTTTCCCCTTCACCCGTTCAAAATTTCGTCTAAAATTTCCAGTTGGAATCAGTGAACGTTGGTCGATTAAATGGATTATGTATGAAATTATTTTGTTTATTTCTGAACTATCAACCCCCTTTGGAGTTGTTTTCTTTCCTAGTTTTGAGTTTTTGTTTAATTTTCGTAGACTTTTGTCAAAATTACTTTATTTTAATAATGTACAATTTTTCACGCGACATTTCCGTTGACTGATTTCGCTCAAATTCAATACCAAGCCAGTCCTTATTAGTCTCCAACTATGATAAAAATTTCAAGCCAAAATCTTTCAATTTATGTGAGTTCTCGTGATGACAACATGGAGGATTTGTGAAACTTTGAGTATTTCTCTTTCCGCAACTACTGAATGAATTTAAAAAATTTCAACACCAATATGTAGCTATAAAAGCATCTAACATTATCCAAAGTTTCATTGTCATAAATCAAACAGCGGAGGCTCCACAGAATCCCAAAAAATGCCAAAATGAGCAAAAAGTGAGAAAATTTTTTTGAGTGAAATAAAAAGTGCTTTTGATGTTTATGCATTTATAGTTCACCAATTGCCGCACTTCTTTAATTTATTATAATATGTAATAGAGATTTAGGTACCCATAGAATACATGATGCCTTCTTTATCAGACAAGGGAAAAATAATGCATATTTTTAATGCTACGAATAATGTGGATAGGTTAAGGTTCCTTATGCATGTATGTAAAAATTGAAGGTCGTCTTATATTTTGAAGAGAAAGAATTAAAGTGTTTGAACTCAAATTCAATAACTCTGGAAAAAATCAGACCTGAAAAATAATCAAGACCTATTTTATTACTTCGGGAACGGAGCCAAAAAAAACAAAAATCTAATCGACCAAAAACTACAGTCGTTTGTTCAATTTTATTCTTCAGTAAATTTTTATTTGTGTTTAATTATTGTATAGAGGAACTCAAGAATCTGGAAATCATATTTTCTCCAATTTAGTGAGAGCTTCTACTCCGTAGCTGTGGTTACCTTGATTGTCATCTATTATTTTCTTCTTGAACCATTTGTTACTGCATTAAGTCCTTGTGTCTCAAGTCAAGAGTTCATGGTATGTTATATACAGTCCGTTACTTGGTGTGCAGCTTAAATTTTAATATGACTTAAAAAGTCATTTTTCCCAAATCGTACGTGTATACGATTCGTTTATTTCTGATGATCTGTTTCTCTCTTGATTTATTAAATCTGAAATTGAAAAATGAAATTTGAATGAAGGAAAGAACCCACAAATACCATGCTTAATTTCCATTCGGTGATTCTCAATCTTAAACGAAAATTGTTGGTGGCTTCGAAACCTCTGAATGGAGTTGTGATTAAAATTAATTTTTGAATAGCACAATTTCGTATGTAGGATTGGAATATTTTTTGTTTTTCCATTTTTTGTTTGCCCACTCGTGGTTTTAGAGAAGAGGTACTTTTTTGTCGTGTGTGGTTGGATGTGTGACTTAGGAATGGCCACGATTGCGGATGAAGTTAGTCGTCGCTCAAAATTAGGTCGCCTCATTTAGTAGGTCTCTAGAAGATGCAGTTCATCTCTCATTGAGGAACTGGGCAACCGGTTTGCGTTCGTTTTCGACTTGCGTTCGTAATTTGGGTCAAACTGGTTTGCTGTTAGATTTTTCTTTCACACAACATACCTTTAGTATAAGAAGGTGCGTGCGAATTTTTTCTCTTTGTTTCTACACAAATGGAGGTTTCTTACGACTTGCAGGGTGCATTAACAGAGATCCTCAAGGGTTAAACGGGGAGGGAGAAGACTCTGACGCTTTGCGTGCCTCAGGTTGTGTCTAAATCTGGTTCGAGATAAAAGAGTAATTTTTTTCTGGTTTTTAAGACAGGAGGAGAAAGGAAACTTTCGTTTTTACACGAAGAAAGTTGAACGTTTCTGTAACTGGTTGCGTGTGAGATATTTCTGCAACGATGAATGGGCATAAAACGTACGTGATTCATGCTATGGTTATGTACTTATACTGTATAGATGTATTCGAATATTTATTTTAGTCATTTATAATTTGTAAAAATATATTGGTTAAAATTTCGAATCCGCTTGAAGCAGGGAGGATGTCGTGGGAGTGGCTCAGTATCAAAATAATGAGCAATGATAGGACCAAGACCAAGATCATGTTAGTCATAGTTGTAGTCTCGGTCTTCCAATTTTTTACTATTATTGATGGCTAAAGAAACTTACCATTTAATATAATGGGATGAGAAAAAGTCAGTTTACCGACTTGCCCTTCGCAAAAAAAAAAAAACCTTGATTATTCCATATGTTAATAAAAAACGTTTTTCCGATAACATTTAAATTTACTTTTACTCATCCTGGTGTATGTCCTCTCCAAAATATAAAAAAAATACCTAATCAAGTACCTATTGTGATTTATTTAAGTGGTCTGACCACGAATATCTTCTATTTTGTTCCCTTTTTTGGGTTTTTATTTGGTCTTGGTCTTAATATTTTAGGTTAGGTCTTGAATTTGATCTTGGTCTTGCAAAACCAATACAGCAAGACCTAGAAAAATTTTGTTCATCATTATTTCAGATTGTAACAAAATCAACAAAAAATCCGCGTCTAGTATGTGACCTATTCTCAAAATCGAAAGAACTATAGACTTTTACGGAACTTGAAAAATTGAACCGGAAAATATCTGTATTGGATATATTTCTTGGTTGTATTTTGAATAAGTACAAAAACATTCGTACCTATTACCTACTTAACTTTCCGCAATTTTGCCGTGATATTGAACAATTTACAGCACCCGCAATATTATAGCATGTTAATAGAATTTTTGCTACGTTTTGACAAATTCATTGTGAATTTCGTCTGCTTTTAGAAGTACGTTTAATACTATCAGGCCGTGGAGTTTCTTGATTAGGGCCTCGTTGTATTCCAGCCTGATACCGCATTATGGCTCAGAAATTTCTTGACCATTTTTTTTTTACGTTGTACTACTTTCTTCTATTCCTTCTCGTTAAAATAATAAATCGTCGTCGCAATGTTCGCGAAAAGCGATTCCTTGCAATCGGCATAAGGCAGTAGCATGGCATAGTAAGTTTTTTTCGTTTCTCGTTATAATTTGTTAAATTTTCAAATTTTTTGTGCTTTTAGAAACTTACTTTCCTGAAGGATAATGGAATTTTAACTCAAACTCGGATAATTTTTGATTTCGCAGCGAAAGGTTTTGCAATTTATTAACAAAATATAAAAAGTCAGTCTGGTCAATATTATGACGAACGTTTGTCTCCAACCCTAATTGTTTTGTGCTTGGTATCAAAATTTTTAGTGGATTCTCAAAAAAACAATGAAAAAAAGACTGAAAGGAATTTGTTGAAGTGTAAACCTTATGAGCTATGATGGAAATTTTACTGGGAGCTAGTTTTCTTATTCCAAATCAAAAGAAAATAATATAGTACCTAACGCTGAAAATTGAAGAAATTTTCGTGGCTCTTGATAACTTAATTTTCTGGCTAAGTTTGCTGCGTTGGAATTTCGGAGTGTTAATAAATTTTGAAGATCAGTTTTTCTATTTTGACTGGTTGAACTAGATTTTTTGAAATTTCAAATAATACATGTCAAGTAGTGGCATTTTTTATATTTTACATCAATTTAAGAATTTTTTGAAATTGATATATTTATATGGGCACATATAAGAAATATTTGACAGAAAAATGATCATCACCTCATGAGTATGAACTTTTAATTTTTGAAAACTTGGTGATCATTATTTTCCTCATTAACTGTAGAAGGAAAGTCCCCGAAATAATTACACTTACAGGTATTTAATATTTTTGTTACCTACATACATACTGCAGTCTCGCTGCAGCAGTTTTCAGAAAAATTTCTCTTTCAAAACGAAAAAAACTTTTACAAGAATGAAAATTTTGTGATGTTTGGCCAAATTGATTTAAAGGTATATTCCTATGTACAAATACAGGTGTTCCCTTTCTTCATTCTGCATGGGTATACATACAGTACCTAAAAAAATTAAGGATAATTAACATTGCGTCGAAGTTCTTTTTGTCTTGGTGTGGAATAAGTGCAAATATTTGACTTTAAAAAGAACCCATTTTAAAGTTAACGACTTCTGATAGACACGTTTGAAACACAGATAAACTTTTCTGTATCATATTACAGATTAGACTGTGGCATTCATTAGGTAACTTTTTTTTTTTTCTTTTTCTTTTTTTTGGAAACAATCCAGATGTTCTCAAATTTTTAAAGACAGGGAATATGTTTTTACGATTTCATATGTTATATCCATAATATGCATTTGCATACCATACTAGAAAATTGTTCTCGTTGTTACTGTGAATTCTTCATTCAGAAATCGTAATCCTTTTTATTATATCTTCATGTTATGGGAGAAGAAAGCGGTTGCCTAATATTCTTTTCATTTCAACTGTTCACTATCAATTTGGCCGAAAATTTGTCATGTCCATTTTTGTATTCTTACAAATAATCTTCAATTTTCATTTTTTCAAAAAAAAATCTGTAACGTGCAATTATTGTATTATTGTGTTTTGGGTGCCCGAGTAAGTGTATTTTATTTGTAGATTTCTTCTCTGTTTGTCAATGTTCTCCTGAGTAAATTGCTTTGATTAACTTGTTATATGTGCAAAAATGTTTCTTCATTCGTTAAACTGATGAGGAATTATGTCTCGAATGTCAACAGCTATTAGGTCCATGGTTGGCAAGTTTTGTGTAGCGATTGCTACACACGAGAAATTTCCAAGTGGTTTTCGCTACACATAGGAAATAATTACATTTACACACAATTACTCTTTATTCTGTGTAAAATTTGCACCCAAAAAAATTGTTTTTTTTCGCTACACATGGGAAAATGAAAAATTGATGGCCTTGATTAGGTCGTTGTTTCCCACCTTATTGTAGGCGTTTAATTCCGATGACAAATTTTCCTATTCATTAACCTGTACAAAATATGAAAAGAAATGTAAATTCATTTTAGGCATTGACTATATACCACCGTTCATCCCAACTCCTGCTTCTTTACTAATATTAGTTAGACAAATTTTGTTCTACTCGACAATATTTTCCTCACTGTCACAATAACAACTGCACTGGCACGATTTACTTGGTGGTGGAAAGCGAAGTATTTTTTTGTGCCAATTGAAATCGTTTCATTTTGGTTTTGTAAATTATTTTAACTGAATATAGTTTGTCTTTTGTTTCACTTGTTATTAACATTCTTCTTTTGTTTACTTGTTTATAGGTTAGTTACCAAACAAATGGCGCCAGCGCAGTTGCTCAGCGACCAACATCCATTGACAAGGTATCACCTCGTGAGCCAATAGACATGCAGTACTATCGTCGCATTGAAACAACTACCACTACTGTTGAAACAACTGCACCAGTTGTTCCAAAACGCGATTCTCCATTAGATCTTTCTGTGAAGACGATCCGTCAGTCAGCCGACTCCACGGCTCTCGATGATCCAGAGAATCCAGCTTATTTTTCCCTAACTGCTGCGCATCACCAGCAACTACGACCTGAAGGCCGTCATCTACATTTACCACAGTTACCCTACTCATCTGTAGCATTGCCACAAGCTGCTGTTGCTATACGCAATCATTCCGCCAGTGCTTCTTCGAGTCCATATGGTAGTACAAATCAGACTCGTCATCAGCTACCCTATACTATGCCAAATCCTGTACCAGCTGTTTCCACTGCCTATTCAGAGTCTAGGAGTGGCGGTTTAACTGTGAAGAATGGACAGCTGCGTCATGAAGACACTTCTGTAGTTGGTCGACATCCAGTCTCCGAGTTCCGCAATGAGATGACAGTTTCAATTACCTACGAACAAAAACAGCAAACTCATCGCACTCAGGTGAATGCTCAAGTTAGTTCATTTGCACACTATTACCACCACCCAGTAGATCGTGGTGTGAAAACCACCATTGCTAAGAGCTTACATGTTCCTGCTGCTGCTCCTCAACTCCTAAGTCCTACTGCAGATGGGTGTAATGTTGTTGCTAATATTGCATCAACAGCACTAGCAGCCCTGCCTTCTCAACCTCTGCCTCCAGCTCCAGCAGCACCTTCATCTGTAGGTCTACTGCCAACTAAGCTCTCTTCTACCATATCATCAGCCTTCTCGCGGAAACGATTTTCTAAATTTGACAATGCTCCACCATTCCCATCAAAAAATCCACGTGGTGGTTCCCAGGCCTGGCGTGAAAACATCAATAAAGAACTGGATGATCGAATTAACGCTGCTATCAAGGCACGTGAGGAAGAAGAGCACCAGGTAAATCCTAAGCAAAATAATGACAGTTACCGGGCAAATGTTGTTGTATCACAGCCCTCAAAATTGAACTTAGAAGCAGATAAGTTGATGCCAGGTGATGCATATCATCGGATATCAACTTTACAACCATCAACCAAAGGTGGTTTTATGCAGCAACAACCGCCGTCACATTCTCCTAAGTTGCCATTTACGCAGTACATCGATCAGCATCAGCATCAACAACAACAGGTACAATTACAAGTACTACAGCAGCAACAGCAGCAACATCAGCAACATCAGAAACAGCAGTTCCAACAACACCAGCAACAACAACAGCAACAACAACAGCAACAACAACAACAACAACAACAAAAGGCTCAACATAAACTTCCTGTACAGCCTATCCAAATGCATCATTCACCTCAACAGTGGTATCAAAACAATGTTATTCCTCCTGCTGCGCAACAACGACCTCCCTCGTCCAATGCATATGCTACTGCTAATCGTTCTGTCTCGCCTTATAAAGCTTCAGTTTACCAAGAAGCAAATCCGCAACTGTTTAGCAAGAGTAGTTTTGATGGCCGCAATGATCTGAAGATCATTGAAAAGGTTAAAAATCCAAAACTGCTGGAAATTCAGGAGCAACAGAAACCGTTACCGCCTTTCCATGCGCTGCCATTGATGGGCTTTGCCACACAGACATCAAAATCATCAACTTCGCCAGCTTTATCTTCTTCGTCGTCATTGACACGGACCCCACCATTGTTACCATCTGTTGATGATCGATTCTTAGAGGGTCGACCTGATAATGGAACTGATGTGAAAATGGAATCGAGTCCTGTCATAGCTGATGAAGAATTTCAGCCTAGAAAAGAAAAAAGCGAACATCTGTCCAGGGACGCGTTGATGGCGTCAGCGCTGGCGCATCCAAGAATTAGGACTAAAGCGGAGTTGAAGCAGGTAAGGTACCTTTGGTCATTTTCCCTTTTTTGGGTTATTTACCTTAGAATTATTTTCTTGAACCTCTAGTGTAACATATATGAACCAATTCCAAATACATCAAGTGTTTTTAATCTACATTTATAAATAGTTTTTAAATAAAATCCATACTATTAGAGATACTTGGTAATGATGTACCCTTTAATAAAAGGCTAAACAGTGAACACTAAGCTTCTCCCCCTGCATCTGCTTATTACAGATGTCAGTCAAAAACACAAACTGCAGATTGATCTGGAATTTCTTTTTATCTCGAGCCAGTGTTGAAAACCTTTCAACGGAAAAACAGCTCAGTTCTTTTAGAAGTTGCTTACAATAAGCATATATGGTACTTATGTCATCTATACATATATTGGCAAGGAGAATTTAGAACGATTATTAGCCAAGTGGTTTGTACCTTGAACAGTTGCATTCTCTCTTTGATCAATATTTCACGTTGGTTTTATTTTTTACTACACGTGTATTATCATCTACGCAAGTATTAATAGATTCTTTGCTCAATCAAAAAAAAAAGTGAAGCTGCTTTATAGAAAACTTCTGTTCTAGATCCATAAATGTTGAAAATTATTTTTCGGTTCATAAGTCGGAGGCTTGCGAGGTAGCAGGGTTGGAAAATAAAAACCGAGCTAAATTTCATCGCTAGTGTGGAGGCAATAGCAGATAATTTGTGGAAGTACTCATCTGGACCTAATTACTTAATTTTTCTTGTGGTTATTGAACGTAGTTTAACAACTTCTAAACAAGAATCCAATTAATTACTATATGGTCTCATGGGGGTACCTGACATTCTAATATTGATTTTCCTCGCAATATGAAAGATAAGCTATTGTAGAATGTTGGCCTATTTTTGTGTTTAACGTATTATTATTTGATCTTGGCTAGTCTACAAAAAATTTAATTTTCTTCTAACACAAGTATTTAATTTTATTATTTTCATATAAATTATAAAATTCTGGAATAGCTGGAAACTCTTTGCTGCATTTTTCAAGTACGAGCCTCTAGAAAGTAATTATGGGTATGCCTCTCGGAAGAAAGTTGAATTTTGGTATGTATATGTCGGCTTCACTATCCTTAAAAAGCACATGAAAGTCCTATTGTGAAGTACTTCTGCTTCCTCTCCTGGGGGTCAAATGGTGACGCAAAGCCGTTTTTACTGACTGCTTATGGAGGATTGAGGAGGTAATATATTTGGCATGTCTATTTCCGGAACTAACGGAATTTCGTTTGCTCAGAACAAGTGACTTACTTTGTAGATTTCAATCAAAGTGGGCTCAGAATGTTCATGACTTTCCGAAAAATGTCCTAAGCTGTTCGTATCTGAAAATTAGAAAATTAGGAGGGTGTGATTGAAGAAAATGAGAATTAAAAGGTTGAAAAAATTATTGTCATAAATTTGGGCGTATCCACCAATAAGAGCTACTCATTCAGATTAACGCAGTCCTTTTTTTCTTCTTTTTTTAAATAAAATTTATTCACGTTTATATCACTGAATTTTCATTTGAGCGAAAAATTGTTCAAAACTAAATTAAAAGAAAACTAAAGAATATGTTTAAAAATATTTCACCATTTTTTTTGTCAGTGCATAGTTTTTGCATAAATCACCATTGAAAATACCTATTTTTCTGTTAATGCCTAATTAACACAGTAAACACATGCATCGTAATGCATAGGTACATGCTAAATACTGTCTATGAGTTCAGTTCGCCAATAATTCATAGTGTGTAGATTGACATGTGAAGTGAAATTCTCCCCCTTACCGCATTTTACCGCCACCTGCCCAACTGATATAGACAACGAGTACATAGTTTGTATCTCATACAAAATGTGATGCTGGAATGCAGTAAGGGGGAGAATTTCACAATTACTATAAGTGAGAATATAGAATTGAAAAAGCTTCCAAAGAAAGGTTTCTGAATATGGTATTTCTATAGCTAAGGCTTAAGAATGGAAAATAAAAAAGAGACAGAATGAGAAGACCGAGTGAAAAATTCTCACAGCACAGAAATAGCTGTATCTTATCAATTTATTATGAATGTAAGATAACTTACTGGCGAGGAGACGAGAATAGTAAAATCAGAATGGTTGGAAATACCACAGTTTTATTTATTTATTTATTTATTTATTGAAAGGAATTTTCTTAGTATCATATTATTTCCTTCCATCTTGACCACCGCACTCAAGTACGGTTGCTGATAAATTTGAATTTTGTTTGCAGGTTACTCCAGTTAATAAGTCGAGAAATAAACTAAGCGAGGACGATAAGTTACCACAAAATTTACAAAATTTTGGCGGCTCATTTTCGGGTAGATCTCTCAACTCCGAAACCCTCAAGTTGCCAGATAATAAAATTTATAATTGTTCTGGTGAGTGGGTTCTCTTTTTTTTATGCTTTTAGCTATGTTAACGTAGGCTTTGGCAGATTTATTTATCAAATATTCATATATTTAGAATCAAAGTTGGACAATAACGACGATACATCAGTTTATAACCACAGACCCGCTTCTATCGACTCCGTCGCCGAAGCAGATTACTTATGCGGAACTGCTCCTTCCAGATCGCCGTCAATCGTTGATTTCACCAAACAGTATTCGCCGAGAAAAAGGTGAGGAACTTTCGAATTGAATCTTCGGTTTTCAGTGCCAGAGGAAACGTCATATTTATTTGGTTCTCATTTTTTTAATTAGTTGTAAATAAAACAAATTCTTTGAAATTATTGCCTTCCTTGCTTCCCCGACGTTAGCAATTCTCCCTGTTTCTCAACACCTTTACTTTTTAAGTAATTGGAATTTTTAAGCAGATAGATGGCACTATTATCGATCTTTAAAACAAAAGAAGTGAGAGTAAAAAAACAACCAAAAAATTTATCAAACCACGTACAAACTTTATGAGCATGATAAGAATTGATCCCTCTTATTTGAGCTTCAATAAAAATCTGCCAGGTATCAACCACTTTGCTTAAAAATCCCAATTGAAAATAAAATTATTTTGTTTAGACTGTTCAGTAAAAGCGAAGAAAGTGGTGCAGACGTCAAACGTAGTTCTTCCGAAACGACTGTCTTCGAATTTCGTGATAGTGATTCCGAACCAGAAACGTCCGGTTCTGATTTGCACAGCTTGCACGAAATGAGGAAAGATCGAAAAACGAGAGCGTCATCCGAAACGCCTACGATTATGGACCAGCTGAATGAGGTAAGTTTTGTTTTGTACGTTGACGTAAGTATGTGCAGTCAGAACAGCTTGTTTTAAAAATAGGAGACTTACTCAATTATTTGGCTTGAGGCCGTTAAGAGTTGAAAATAATCACCCCCTTAATCGATTACCCTCCTTGATTGATTAAATGATTGGGTTTGAGCCCCGTATAATATTAACTCATGAGAAATTGGTCGATTAACGTAACCTGCATTTCTAAGTCATTTTTTTAAGGTAAAATAATTGTAAGCTTTATAGGTATTGCTGGTAAAAATTTATCGTGAAATTTTAGCTGAAATTCTACGTAGGAAAAATAAAAATGTAAAAATTCATATAATAGAAATACATGCCTGTTGACCTCGGAATTTGGTTTGTTTAATGTTTAACAAGGAAAAAAACTAACGCTACAAGCCAAGCGAGAAAGTGTAAGTTTTCTTCAACAAAAAACAAAAAAAAACGTAGTAAATAAATAAATACAGTAAGTACAATAATAAAGAAATTGAAATATCAAAAGTATTTGAAAGAATGTTGGGTAAAAATTACGTTTAAAGTGAAGGGAGCAAAAACAATCGGCCTCATCCTTGTCTAGATCCAAATAAGTGTACTAAATTTTGTGACTATCGGATTAGAATTTCGACCGGTACTGTGTTACATAGAAATGTGTTGAAGTATACGTACATGAATAAATATATGTATTCACCCGAATTTTAGCTGATAGTGTCACAGTTTCCTGGGGTCATGAAACGAAAATCGAACCTATCCCCATCAGTTTTAATGCGTAGATTTTCAAGGTAATCTACATAAAAAAAAGTATAGGTAACATTTAGCCGATCGTTTCCTTTGTGGTAGAAAAAAGTCTGTAATGAACAGCTTAGTTTCAATATTATAAATTTATGAATCATTAATGTTGATAAATCTTACGATACGAGCTAAGGCTCAGGGAAAAAAAAGCGGAATAAGAAATCCATCCATAAACCCATATTTTTCCCAAGTTGGAAAGGGGGAAAGGATAAGGGTGAATGAAAATCTGGGGAGAAGAGATTTTTCTGGTTTTTTCTGGTTATTCTGGTTATTCTCGTTATTCTGGTTATTTACGAAATTTGGAGCACATAACCTAAAAAAGTTAGTAAAGAAATGAAAAAGAAAAAAAAGCTTTTATTAACTGATAGTATTGATTTAACGAGTTGATAAATTTTTCAAAAAGCATGAGTGATCTCCTCGATGGTGTATAGCTGTAGGTCCCTAGTTTCTTTTTTGCTCTTTTCTTGGTGTTAGGCTTGAAATGGCTAATGCGGAAATCTCTCTCGTGTCTCTGGGTCGTTATTTTTATGGTGAAAGAGAACTGATTTAATTCTGCTTGTAATGCATCGTATAAAACTCAATGTTGAACGAAAAAAAAAAAGAAAAAAACTAGTATTCCTCAGCGGAGAGAGTGTATTGTTTGTACAGGTACATGGGAAGAGACCCATGTACACGTATTTATGAAGGCCTCAAACGTGTTTTTGTGTCCCTCTAGCAACACATCAGAAGAGAACTGTACTTGGAAGTGTAACCAGTTCTTCTGTAAATCAGTATACGTTCTACTTCGTATTCTTTACGATATCTTCTCTTCTTGGCTTTAAATTACGATTAATTCGTGAAAAGTTTAAATCAAATTTAATTTTGATTTACGTTCATATCAAATACGGCGTGATGAGAAAATATCAATGATCTAGATAAATTACCCGCATAAAATACTATTACATACTATAATCTGCCGGGGTAATATCGTCATTTGTGCAGAATGAAAAATTTTTTCGAGCGAAAACCAACGTTGTCTGGTGTTGATTATCTATGGCTGGGGCAGAAAAAATTTACCACACCTTCTTTGTGTATGGTATGAAATTGCTCACAAAATTTCGCCTCGTCAAAAAATACAGATACTTCCGTATTATTTGCACACAAATGATGGACATGAGATGTGGAATAAAAGATGAGATTTAGCGGGGAGAGAGGGGAGTGAGTGAGTCAAAGAGTTTGGTTAAATTGTCTGGGAGAAAATGTTCTAATTTATGAATATTTTCAAGTTTCAAAGCAGAGAGGTGTAACCGAAGGAACCTGGGAGAACCACAGCTTTCGTGAAAATATTTTGTGGTCCTTTAAAAATTTCTTATGGAAAAAACTTTTCAACATTTGATCTTTAGTTAAGATTTTTTTTGTCTCCGTTCGCATATTTCTGTTGTCTTCATTTGCATTGGCCCTCGTCATAACATAACAGGTTGGAGATGCTTATTGTGTGCTAGTCGTAATCATTTTATGGTTTCGTCATACAGAGTTAATTTCGTTTATCACAGGTTTATGAAAATGATCTCATGATGACAAAATTTATGAAAAACTTACTCACGTTGTCGAACTCTACTTCTAGAACGTAGCTATGTGCAAAACCAAATAGTTGAAATTTTTTTCCATTTTCATCAAAAATAACCGTTTTTTCCAATTCCATCAGTTTGAAAAAATTTCAGAAAAGTTTTTTTGCAACACCATCCGAAAAACACATTTTTTAGTGTCCTTTGACTGAACAAAAATTAGCAAAAAAGTATTCTTGGGTGCATGCGCAATTTCGATTTGATTTTCTCGCGCGGCTCGGTTACTTTTTTGCACCGCTCAGTCACTTCCTTACGTGGCTTAACTACTTCTGTTTTTTTTTTCATTTTTAAAATAAATTATTAACTATTATTTGGTTTGGAAATAGTGTGCAACACACATGCGAAGTAAGTGATTAATATTCGTGTGATTTGCAGTGCTGCAAAATTCACACTCGTTCCAAAATTACCTACTTTTTGCACTTGTAAAATAACTATTTTTTGATTAAAATGGTGAACATATCATGCAACTAGGAAAGTGAGAAATTTCTCAACTAGTCCAATGTTTGCAAGCACGAGTCGTAGGCGATTGCGGTAATTGCATGAATGGATAAATTGCTACTTTAACCGAGTTGCGTTACAATATTTTTTGGATTAAGTGTATCGAAGGCTGTATTTGACCCAGGGGCAATAAAACCTGTGGTTTGCTGGTTCAAATCCCCGTCATTGGAGAGAGAATTTTTAATAAAAACGAATGGAATTAACTTAAATGAAAGAATAAGACATTTAAAGTTGTGAGGAAAACTGAGAACCAATTAGCTGTGGGAAAAAAATTGAGGCGTGAGAAAAATAATCAGTGAAAAGAAGAATTGAGGAATGAGAAAAATAATGAAATAATGAAAGAGTGAGAAAAAGAAATTAAGGAGCGGGAAAAGTAAGAGTTCTGAATTTGGCTACTTTCACCACACTACACATACCTTGAAATACATTTCGTACACATGTTGAAAAAAATTGATTTTTGAATAGTTTATTTAATTTTTACTTTGTATTTATTTGAAGTGTTTTGAAATCATTTCGCTTATAAAACGTTTTTCAGTTACTTTCGAATTTTGAGTCGAAATTTTCTCACTTTGTATGGTTTAGCTTTTTCTAGTTTGTAACATTTCTTCAGAACCTGCTCAACGTTGTCGTGAATGATGAACAAAAAAAAATTGAGAGAGAGACGGTTGAAGTGCGGGGTCTCTGGAGGGATTTTGATTACATTTTAAATTTTTCATATTATCGCCATGGATTTTCATTGCAAAGTATGAAACGTATTTGTAATTGATTCGAGTCTATAATTTTTGTTTTATTTATTTTTCAATTCAAAGAGAAATTCTTTTTAAAGTACCTATTTTGACGGTTTTCCTTGAAAATTTATGAAAAAATCGTTCTAATAAAAATTTTGAGCATTATTTGAGTTATTTCACCTTGAAAAGAGGGTGAAGAATTCAGGTTAAAGATTTATAATACTTATGCGTTTTACTTTAAAAATCATAAAATACAAATTATGTTAAATAATTAATTAGAATAGGTTGGTATTAGAAAATTCAAAAAGATTAAGTGAAAAAAACGACGTTGATATGCGATTGTAAACAAAAAAAAAAAGTTCGGATTTTTATTTATTTTTATTTTTCCCAAGCTGTGATTCCTTTTAGTTACTTGAGACCTCGTCGTTCATGTGAATTCGTTTACCTGTATCTGCTAATTTGACTGAAATTCGTCTCGACTGTGTTTTGATAATTTTTTTAAATATTATTTTCTAATTTTTATTTCATCCATTTTCTTCGAAAAACCTACAAAATACTTTTTATATTTTGCAGGAACATTCTGACGACTCACAGTGGTTAGCTGCGTGCGATGAGCTTATTAATCAGTTCGCTGATGGTAGGGTGAAGAAACGCGGCCGCAAAAAGAAAACGATTATTGAAAACTCGAGTCAAGATGAAGACGTGTCGACGCCTACGAAACAGAAAGTTATTAAAGACGAACCAACATCCCAAGGAGAGAATGAAACCGAATCAAAAATCGAGCTAAAAACCGAACCTTCTTCCCCACCGATGCTGGACGTAAAAATCGAAAAAGAAGTTGAAACCGAGCCAGAAAGGAGTTCGCTTTCCGCCTCCGTTGAGAAACTAATGGTAAAAGTTGCCCGCGTTAAAGTCGAAAAACTAGATGTCGAATCGGAAAAGTTGATTTCTCAATCACCACGAACTAAATCGGAGGAGAGTATGCCGAAGGGCTGCTGCGCCGACAAAGAATATAAACTGGACAAAGTTCGTGGTCAACGTAGTAATGTGGGCACCACTCGTATACGCATACAGAATCTGTTGGAGGACACTTCGGACAGTGACGAGAGTAGCACCCCTATCGCCAAAAGATACGGCCCCAAGAAGCCGAAGGTCGACCAAAAGCCTAAAATGATGAAGGAAAAACTGGCGCAAAAACTGGCGCAAAAGAAGAAAAAGCAACAGCAGCAGCATGAACAAAAACAGAAGCAGAAGCAGCGTAAGGCCGCGGCGGCAGCAGCAGCGCGTAAAAAGTTGAAATTGCGACATCGTATACTTAGACGAATGGAGACGCGTAAGTCAGCAAAATTGGATGCAGTGCGTACTTTACGCCGATCAAAGGTGGAAAGTGCCAGCAGCTCTGTTGTCGCTTCCAATTCAGGGGAACCATCGACGACGGACGATATGCAGCAGCCCATTGTCACACGTAAGATGGCGCGTCGAGAATGTCAAAAGAATAGCAGTAGACGAGAGGAGGAGTTAGTGGTTTTGTTGCCCAGGCGAAACGATTTGAAGACGTCGAGCGTTGCTAAGATGTCGAAGATCGAGGAGAAGAAAATTGCGTTCAAGGAGAAGCAGAAAGAAGAGCGAGATCGTTCGAGCAGGGGGCGTGAAAAAGTGGATGCCACCGAACGCGTCGCCGATGAAAAATTAGTGGAGAGAAGTAGTAAAAGAGTGGCGCCAATTGATGAAAAACGAGGACGGCGACGCCGAGGCCGTCGAGAACAATTTATCGAGAACAAGTGTGGCAGTAGGTTTAGAAAGATATTGTCCGACGAGTCGAAGGGTGAGAAAAAAGAGGATGACGTCACCAGACGCACGTTGCGGTCGCGAAATGTGATTGTTGTCAACGACAAGTTCGGACGCGGTAAGCTGCGCGGCAAAAAATCACTGAGGGGTGTGAAAAATCCGGTCAAAGTGCTGGCGGCGACCAAGTTGCGATTACGGCAACGCGGCGCGAAGGTGACCGAGCTGACGTCGAAAAAGGGGCGCGAACTGAGAAAAAGAGAGCAGCCACCGTCGTCATCGGTGTCAAAAAAGGACGAGGTGTCAAAAAACGATCAGACGCCGCCAAAAAACGGGGATGCGAAGCCGTCGGTGCTGCGGGCCGAAAAGAACGCGTTGGTGGAGGAGGACGTGGCAGCAGATGCAAAGCCCACTAGCTGGGAAGAGGAACTGTTCAAGTACAAGTACTCGCTGCGAATGCCAGTCAAGCTGATCAATATCTCACGTCCAACCAACTGGCCCAAAAGTAACGGCGGCTCGTCTTCGCTACCAGATTTAGATCGCGACGAAATGGATAACGACCTGTTGAATGACGTTGTTAAGCAGCCGAAAACACCGAAAAAACGCAACAACAACAACAACAATGTTAACCATCGTAATAATAATAATAATAATAATAATAATAATAATAATAATAATAATAACAACAACAACAACAACAACAACAACAACAACAACAATAATAATAATAATAATCACAACAGCGGCACTAGCAGCAGCAGTAAAAATGAAACAAAATTCTCGAATACGAAGGAATTTAAAGATAGCGTAAGGTTTCTGCAGGAGAAATTCGATAAGAAAATCGAGGAAAAAAATCAACAGGCGAGTAACTTGACCAAATTGATGATAGAGAAAAAGATGAAAATCATACCGAAGGGTTCTGACGGTCCAGAACTGCTACCAACACCCAGGTTGGATGGGTTTCGTTCGAAATCTGCCGCAAAAGTGGGAGGAGATACTTCGAAAAAAGACGATCGAACCAAGGACTCGTATCGAAGCACGGATGACGAAGACAACAAAAACGATGTTGTGGAAGACTCATTGATCGGGTAAGACTTCACCCATTTTTAATTCATTTTTCGTCATATTACCTCTAACTTGGACTTTTTTGCCCCAAAAGTGACATATGTCAGAAAACTTAATTTTCGAATTCTGTCTACGGAACAGTACAGGTTTTTTGAATTATTTTGCTTTTGAAGTGAGTGTATGATTATAGCCCTAGACTTTTATACAATTTACCTAGGCGGCCAACTTCAACAAGAACGCTTTGGGGTATTGCTTGTTTGTGCTTGACGCTGTTGGCGTTTTTTATAATAAATAGACGCAGATATATGGACTTAAATTAATTTTTCGGGATTTATTCGGTATGAAATCGTATGGACAGAACATTTAGAGGGGAATATTTTCAGCATCTATAAAATTTTCCATAGAATGGATGATTTAGTAAATAAATAACTCCAAAAAATTTTCGTCAGTATAATTACGTGTTTTTCTTGTAAAAATATGCTAATAGTGTCAGATGAAAGTTGGTAATTTTTATATTCGTGTCATATGAAAGTTGGCCGTCTGGGTTATACAGTATACATGTCGGTGATAATAGCCGAATTCACTCCTCCAATATCCGTATTACAAAAATTAGGTTGAAGCTATGAAAACTGTAATATTTAACAGTAATACAGTATCATCCTCTCAATTGAATTTGAAAATCCTGTTCAGTATTTGTTGCTCAAAATCGCCAGTATGTATTGCACATTCTAGTTTTCAAAGTCTTTTAGTCCGTTTAGCCCCATTTATTTCACTACCAACCTCATTATCCATTTATGCCAAATTTCACCGAAAGCGATTATAAATGGCATTCCTAATTTCATAAGTAATAAAAAAATGTCTACTTAACGTTGAAGCTGCGGATCATTTTATTCTTATTTTGAATGGAGTATGACGTCTACAATCCATTAGTATTTGGCGGAAGTGAATCGACAGTTTTTATTCTCGCTTACGTGCTTAATTAATTTCGTCTATCTTTCACGTTTAAAATGTGTTATTGGTTTAGCTTTCTTATGGGACTATTTTTTTCTACCCCTTCAATTATGCTTTGAAATTTCTTTTTTGCTTAATACTATTATTTGTGGTGCTTCTACTCTTTTTATACAATTTCATAAAGCAGTAAGTAGTAAGTATATGCTTCATTTCCCAAAAATTAATGATTTGGCCATTATCGAGGTATAAAATTGAAAATTATCCACTTTTTTAGTCACTGGTATATCAAAAAGATGTTTTCTCATAGAAACTAAAACTAAATCGAATGTAATAGTATCTAGGAAAATGAAGACGACGATAAGGTCTAATTTGGAGACACTGGTGATCTTAAAAAATAGTTGTGAAAAATTAATTAAAAGTTCAAAATGACCCTCTAAAATAATTTTTACATCGATTTATAACATTCAAAGCAAGTTCAGTTATTGAAGCATATAGAATTGCGAAAAATGTCTACTTGAAGAATTGATCTAGAATTTGAGCTTAGCCTCTCTGAAAGTATCCGAGCACTAAGAATTGAACTGAAAATTGCTAAATACCATCAGCTGAGAACGGCAGGGGAAGATCGAGGAGTCGGTATTTTGGTCCCTGATGAGCTGGGAAAAATGAGACGAAGATTAAAACTTTTAATAACTTTATTTTTAAAAGGAAAAAATATCTAGTTATGGTGGACGATGTTTATGGTTGTTTTAATACGAGTGTAATTTCCAAAAGCAGGTATATTTTTTAGAAGGTGTTGAATTTTTGTCACAACAGATGATGAAAAATGTTGTTTTCATGCGTTTAAATATTTTCTGTTGGCTATCTAGTGTATCGAAGAAGCTGTAGACGTAAAAGAATAGTATTTCAAAACTATATTCGAACATTTTGATCCATATTCTCACTATTGGGAGGATTTGTGGGTTTTTGTTGCTTGTACTCACTTTTAATCTTAAGTGCTGTCCCTTTCGATCTTGTTAGTGAAATAGACATAGGTAACTACAGATTTATCAGATAGACTAGATTTCGTCGAATTTACTAGGTAAGTAGATTCGTAGAATAAACCTTTGTGGAAGGTGGCATATTACAATTTCGGGAAAATTCAGCTATGGTTTTTTCAATCATGGTCTCAGACCCTAAAAACACCTTCCCCGAAAAAGTTTATTATAATTATATATAATTGTATATATTTTATATGTATATTATGTATATACATACCAAGAGGTATTACAAAGCACGGTGTATAAAATGGACTTTAAGAAGCCCTGAACCGGTAATAATATGAGAACATCACCTGTGAACACTTTTGAAATTGAAAGATCACAAAAACTGAGATACTCTTTAGTGGTCAATTCTGTGGACACTTACGAAGAAAATATTTTTCTTGGGGTGGGAATCTGTGGTATTAAGGGATTTACACAAAAATATGATGAAACATAAAGTATATCTAAGAAACAAAGTGAGTGCTACACGCAGTAAATTCCATGCAAAAAAAGTATATTTGTATATACCAAATGTCATTAAGAATGGCAAACAAAAATTTGAAAATAATCTTCTCAATTCTAACGGAGTTGAAAAAATCTTATCTGTGTACACCACAATTTTTACAAGCCTAAATTTGGGTTTCCTAAGTGACTTTAGGTTTTGGTATTCACACCTAACATGCACTTTTGGATTTTCTTAATGTTTACGTTTATACCATACATCTATTATAGGTACATGTATACAGTATATATTTGTATTCAGGGTTATTCATGTTATCACGCACCATAGGAATCAACATTGTGGTGTGTGATAAAATGAATAAATCAGGTAACCTTCGTATGATTTGTCATTTACATTGCACAAAAACTCAAAAGTGAAATACACAAGTAAAATAACAAAATACACAATTAAGGGATTAAGATAATGTAATTAATAAGTAAAATGAACATTTTCAAATAAATTGTTCAAAATGACCATCAGTAAACATTACACAAGACCATGGGCAATCACTAATCTCAGCTTGAACATGCTCTAACTGGGAATAGGTAATTTTTGATAACAATAATTTATTGTATTGTCGAGTTCCTCTACAGTGGAATACAGTCCTTATTTGTAAACTAATGACTACTCAACGCTACTACGCAGCAATAATTCACATTTCACAGACCTTTATGAACCATAGATGTGTCCAAAATTATAAATTAATGAGGTGAAAAATTGAGAAAAAAAAAGATCTAGAGTTAGATTGAAACTGATACATACGTATAGCCAAATATATCTGTAACTATGGTCACGTGATAGTGGCTTTTATATATAACATCACTGATGAGTTGTGATTCCACAAAAAAACATCCAATGGATTGAGATAAGGGACAAAAATTACCTATAATTAGGCTTACCATATGTTCTAGTTGAAGCAGGATTGTCCCAGTTTGAGGCGCTGGTCCCCGTGTCCCAGCCACTTGAGCTTCACGTCCAATTTCAAATTTTTTTCCCTTTTTCTCCGAAATTATCAATAATAAAAAAATTCAGAAAAAATTGGAAAATTTCTCATAATTGTTTAAATTAATTCCATAGGGTAAATGGCAATCTCAACTTGTAAAATGAAAGTATTCTCCAAATCTGTAGATTAATATCGAATATATACATGTAAAATAAGCCTTTACTTAATACCCTTAGCTTATTTTATAACACTTTGATGCTTTCGTGTATTTCGTATTTTGCCTCCAATTTTCATTTCGTTCGATTTCAAATCACATTTTCACTCTCACACATGCTTCACTTTTCTGTCACAACTTGTCTGTTTCCACAATTCATTCACCACTTTATATTTCGTTCGTTTGCCTTCGTTTCGTTGCTCATATCTATTGTCTAAGTTCATCCACCTTCATCCGAGTTCACCATCTTATCATTTCATTTTCTAGGTCAAGTTTATTTCTGTACTTCACCCTCTCGTTATTCGATTCACGATCGTCGTTTTGTACACATCTAAGTGTTTGTCTTGTATTCGAAACTATCGTCTTTTAAAATTCCAATTTCACTTGTAATATTTGAAACAACATTAAAGTTAAAATTTTATCTTGTGCAAATTGGCTTTTAATTACTTAAATCAAGTCATTCACTTACAAATTGGAATTTTAATTCCTAATTTTGAGTTCTTTTGCTTTTTGCTGTGTAACTCCACATAAAAACTTTGTTCGTCATGACTTCTGTCAAATGTCAATTTTTACTAGTTGCTGAAGGTGTTGATAAAACCACCGTACTTTCTGTCAAACGTGTCCGTGTTGTGGGTGACGATATTTGGTTCAGTTTTCCTGATGAGTTCCAGAAAATTGGTCTTCATAAATCTTTGGCTGAGCTGCCTTCTATCAAGTCTGCGGTCTGTGTTATTTGTAATCGTGGCCAATATCGAAACGTCAACGTCACTCTACCTCCGGATGTTCTTAAATTGTATCAAGATGAGGATGGCAATTTCGTCTTCAATAACTATTTGCTGCCTGAGGCGAGGGTTGTCAGTAGCAGTCACAATGAGTCCGGTCTCTCCGATGCTAAGCCTGTTGGTTCTCGAGAGGAGTCGCTCAAAGAAATTTTAAAACACTTTTTGTTGGAGAAATTTTCGCCCAAAAATAAAAATGCTGAGTCCTGGTGTGAGCTGTTCGAAAAAGAATGTCTTCGCTTTTCTCTCACTGGTCAAAAACAAATCGAAGTTTTCAAGTCATGTCTGGATGGTTCCATGTCAGATTGGTTTGCGGTAAATCAGAGGAAGTTGGGTATCACTGCTGATTGGAAATCTTGGAAGGCAGATCTAATTTCTACTTTTGGTGATACATCCTGGAAGCCGATTCGTTATGCCTTCAACTTTAAGTATTTGAATGGTTCTTACATCGATTATGCGGTAAGAAAAGAAAAAATGTTATTAGATTTGGATAGGAGTCTGTCTGATCTTGTTATGTTGGACTTGATAGTTGTTGGTTTACCATCTCATATCCAAAACTCACTTAACCGTAATTCAGTTGTGTCCATTAAAATTTTGCATTCTAAGTTAAAAAAATTCGAGTCCGAGGATAAAATTTTTGATGGTAAAAGTAAAACTCAAAATTTTTCTAATTTGTTCTCTAGTTCCAGCAATGATAAATTTAACAAGTCTAAAGTTTTTAATAATAAATCCTCGGAGAAGATGGCCTCTGGTTCTGCGGACAGGAAACCATGCCCAAACTGTTTGAGTAAAGGTTATCGTCGTTTACATACCGAAGCTAATTGTTGGTTCAAGAATAGGGAGTCTTCAACTCCAAAAGTTATTAATAAGTTAGAATTAGAATCTCCAGTAACTTCAGATGATGAATTAAAAAACTAATTTTGCAGCCACTGATTAAAGTTAACGTAACGTTAAATCGAAATTATTTCTGCAAGGGGACTTATGATACTGGCTCTAATATTTCTGCTATCAGTAAGAACATGTTGAAATTTTTGAAAATCGATTTTTATAAACTGAATAATGTCTCCTTCAGAATGGTCAGTGGCTATGGAAAAATTTGTGGTATCGCTAAAGTAAAGTTAAAAATTTTTAAGAAATCAAGATTTGTTTGGATATTTGTTTTAGATAATGAGGATTTTGATCACGAGTTATTGATTGGACTTGATCTGATTAAAGAGTATTGTCTTTGCCAGGACGAGAAATTAAATGTTTTTCAGAAACTTAATACAAAAAAATTTTACTATGGCAATTTTAATAAACCAATTATTAACTATCTCCAACTGCAAGCCAATTTAGACCATTTAGATTTTGATAAAAAGTGCCTCGTGAATAAGGCTATCAATGAGTTTAACAATGCTTTTGCTAGAGATAAGTTTGATGTTGGTCAGGTTAAAGATCATGAGGCACATATTAAGTTGTCTGAACATAGATATGTTTATAGAAAACCCTATCGCTGTAACATCATTGATCAAAAGGAGATTGAAAGTCAAATTAGTAAGCTTTTTAGTGCAGGTCTGATTGAAGAGTCTACTTCTCCTTTTGCTGCTCCAGTGACTTTAGCCTATAAGAAGTACAGTGATGGGTCAAAGAAGAAAGATAGGTTGTGTATTGATTTTTCAGCTTTAAATAAGTTAATCATTCCTGAGAGTCAACCTTTCCCTCTTATTGAGGACTTAATAATAAAGGCCAGAGATTGTCTGTGGTTTTCTGTGCTTGATATCAATAGTGCTTTCTGGTCTGTTCCTTTGAGACTAAAGGATAGGTATAAGACTGCATTTGTCACCCAGACTGGTCATTATAATTGGAAATGTCTTCCTTTCGGCCTTAAGACCTCTCCGGCGATTTTTCAACGTATTCTTAGAAATGTGTTAAGAAGAAATGGCCTAGATGATTTTTGTGTAAATTACATAGATGACATATTAGTATTTTCAAAAAATTTTGATGAGCATTTGGTACACCTAAGAAAGCTTTTAGCAGCTGTCCAAAAAGAAGGTTTTAGGTTAAGCTTGTCAAAATGCAATTTTGCTCAATCTAAAGTAAAATATCTAGGCCATACTATTCAAAATAATTCTATTCAGCCTATTTTTGATAATGTTTTACCTATTAGAGAATTTCCTCCTCCCATTAATGTTAAACAAGTCAGGCAATTTCTTGGTAAAATAAATTTTTATCGTTCCTACATTCAAAATTCTTCTGTTTTATTAGCCCCTCTTCATAATTTATTAAAGAAAAATGCTGCTTTTATTTGGAACGATGAATGTGAAAAAAGTTTTAATTTTGTTAAAAATTGTTTATGTTCTGAACCGTGCCTGGCGATCTATGATCCAAAAAAAGAGACTATTGTCCAAACAGATGCCAGTCTGGAAGGAATAGGTGCAGTTCTTAAGCAAAAACAGGATAATGGAATTTTTAAGCCAGTAGCTTTCTTTTCAAAAAAATTAAATGAAGTTCAAAAAAAAAAAAAGCCTTATTTTTAGAATGTCTAGCTATTAAAGAATCCTTAATGTACTGGAGGCATTTACTTTTACCATTAACTTTTCAAGTATTTTCAGACCACAAGCCTCTAGAAAATCTCAAAATTAATACTAAATTTGATGATGAACTTCGAGAGTTAATGTTACATTTGTCACAGTTTAATTTTACAGTAAAATATGTTCCTGGTTCTTCAAACCAAGAAGCTGATTGTTTGTCTCGCAATCCAATTTTAGAGCCTCATGAGGCCAATTCAGAGTTAAAGGTTGTAAATTTTTTGGAACTTAAAAATTTAATTGCTGATCAAGAAAAAGAATTTAACGTAATCTCAAAAAAAATTAACGTAATTAATAAAAATAATGTCCTATTTCATAGATACAAAAACTCTGATAAAGTAATTATTTCTGATGAGTTTTTAAAAGAATTGATAAAAAACACTCATATTAAATTAGGACATATAGGGCCTAAACAAATGGAGCTTACTTTGGTACCTTTCTTTCATAACGTTAAAATTAGAAGTTATATTAAACAATTTTGTAGAAACTGCTCCATTTGTATCAAAAATAAATCTCGTATTCCTGCTGTTTTTGGTCGCCTGTCACAGTTAGGTCCAGCCAGTAAGCCGTTTGAGATCATGTCCATGGATACCATCGGTGGTTTTTCAGGTAACAACTCGAGTAAACGTTATGTGCACCTTTTAGTTGATCATTTTTCTAGATATGCATTTGCCATTACTTCGAAAACTCAGAAGCCTGCAGACTTTATTAATTTATTAAATTTAGTTTTAAAAAAAGGCAATAAGATTCAGACTTTGCTCACTGATCAGTACTCGAGTATAAATTCTGCAGAATTTAAAAATTTCACTAAGAATCAGAATATTAACTTAATTTTTACTGCTGTTGATACTCCTTCTTCTAATGGTTTAAACGAAAGGCTTAATCAAACGCTTGTAAACAGACTTCGCTGTAAAGTAAATGAAAATAAAGTAAACTTAAAGAGGCCTTGGTCTGTTTTGTTTGATGAATGTATTAATGAGTACAACAACACTATCCACTCTGTCACTAAATTTAGTCCGAATTATTTGTTAAATAATGTAAAATTTAAAATACTTCCTAACCTGCTGGAAAATAAAAAAGAAAATTTAAAAGATGACAGAGAAACTGCTTTCCGGAACTCGCAATCAAATCACTTGAAAAATAAAAAAATTTTTGATAAAAAAAGACAGGATCATGAATTTAAAGTTGGTGATTTGGTTTATGTTGCCCATGGTAACTCATTAAATCGTAATAAGCTAGAAGAGCTTCGAATTGGACCTTTTCCAATTCTTAATAAGATTTCTAAAGTAATTTTCGAAGTTGACTCTGGATTCCGTAAGAAAGAATCAAATATCTTTCATGTGTCTAAGCTTTATCCTTTTGTGTCGTCTTTTGCTTGGTGTGGGGATGTAAAATAAGCCTTTACTTAATACCCTTAGCTTATTTTATAACACTTTGATGCTTTCGTGTATTTCGTATTTTGCCTCCAATTTTCATTTCGTTCGATTTCAAATCACATTTTCACTCTCACACATGCTTCACTTTTCTGTCACAACTTGTCTGTTTCCACAATTCATTCACCACTTTATATTTCGTTCGTTTGCCTTCGTTTCGTTGCTCATATCTATTGTCTAAGTTCATCCACCTTCATCCGAGTTCACCATCTTATCATTTCATTTTCTAGGTCAAGTTTATTTCTGTACTTCACCCTCTCGTTATTCGATTCACGATCGTCGTTTTGTACACATCTAAGTGTTTGTCTTGTATTCGAAACTATCGTCTTTTAAAATTCCAATTTCACTTGTAATATTTGAAACAACATTAAAGTTAAAATTTTATCTTGTGCAAATTGGCTTTTAATTACTTAAATCAAGTCATTCACTTACATACATATTAAAAAAAACCCTCTGAACTTCAGCGTGGTAATACGAGACTTAATATTTTTTGCCATCAATTGAAAAATTTTTACAAATCATTTTTGAAGAGTTTGTCTTCTTTTCTTGCAAAACTGCCATGTTTTTTCAATACCCATTCATTTGTATTTAGTCAGATGACCGTGAACTAATGCATGAATCAACTGTTAGAGTTCTGCGGTACAGTAAAAGGAAATTCAGAATTTCCTGTGCTAAATTTTACGGAAAAATTGAAATGAAAAACACCTTTTTGAAAAAATATATTTAAGCTCGAAGTAAGTGCGAATGGTATAAAAAAAAATTTGTAATAACAATGTAACTTTGTTGTTAAAATAATAATAATTAATTAAAAAAATTTCCATCAAAAATTCTTTTGGTGCCCCCATGGTCCCAGTTTGGAACTTCATAAATTATGGTAAGCCTAACGATAGTCAATTAGAGCATGTTCAAACTGAGTTTACTGATCACATAGGGTATTGAGTCATGGCTATTGGCAGTCATTTTGAGCTATGGAGTTGAAAATCTTCATTTTACTCATTAATTATAACCATATTGATTCCTTGCTTGCGTATTTTGTTATTTATTTGTGTATTTTACTTTTGAATTTTAGTGCAATGTTAATGACCAATCTTATCACAATTACCTTACTTATTCTTTCGATCACACATCACAATGTCAGTTTCCTATGGTGCGTGATAACATGAATAACCTTGTAGATACATGTATATAAATAGGATACAGTAAAATTTGTCTACAAATTGAAGAGGGTATTTTTTTTACAGATTGAAGCAAAATTCAGCATGTACCCATATGGGTACATTGGGTCCATATCTTGGTCAAGTTCGAAAATGGGCTGAATTCACTCATTAGTTTCAGAATGGCAGCTCTTTGAAATTAAAATCTGCAGACAATGGTACAGGGCGTAGTTCTTAACGAATTGGGACAAAAATGGC
The DNA here is from genome assembly GCA_011428145.1 of Ericerus pela. Lineage (NCBI taxonomy): Eukaryota > Metazoa > Arthropoda > Insecta > Hemiptera > Coccidae > Ericerus > Ericerus pela. The sequence goes on from WOFM01000596.1 coordinate 568,879, forward strand.
ATGTTCATATTTTGGGTTCATATTTCGGTCAAGTTGAAAGATGGGCCAAATTGGCCCATTAGTTTCCGAATTATGGCTTTTTAAAGTTTTCATTATAGTACAAAATTCTTAAAATCTATAATGATTATAAACGTAACTAACAATACATATAATTTGAAATTCTGTACTTATTCTGGGCAAAATCTATCTTTCCGACTGCCTAGCTTATTTTCGAACTTGACTGAGATTTAAATTCAAATTATGCACATGCCGAATTTCGTCCCAATCTGTAAAAAATTACGCCCTGCCCCTATCGACAACAAATTTGAAATTCAAATAGACGCCATTAGAAAACTAGCGAGCGGATTTGGTTGGCCCATCTTACATTATATTCTAGCCTCTACAGGCTGAATCTACTTTTCTAACGGGCGCGCCATCTGCATTTATTCTTCTGTTTGTTCGGTCTGGTAACAAGCATTTTCACGTACCGATTTATAAATTTTTCTTAAAAGACCCTTTATAGCCGCTGATTTTTTTAGAAATATCTCATACTTTTTCATCATTTTTTCTAAGCAGCCTACCAAGTTTATTTGGAGGAAGTAGCACGATTGCTTTATGTACCTAAATCCGATGTATTTTGTATCCGTGAACGTATTAGAAAATTCCAGCATTCGTACCAATTTGACTGTTCATTTCCGGTGCACCACTCGATTTGCCGATTGATCGGGCTTTTGAAACGTTCTCAACTGGTTGAATATAGTTTTTAATCGAAGTATTCTACGAGTGTGTGACTGTGTGCACGTTACCGAGAAATGATGTCAGTTAACGAACCTCACCCGTCCCGAATGCTCGAATTGCGTTTATTCATTCATGCTGAATGGCCACGACCTTGACCCAAAGGGAGCAATTCGTCACGAATATTTGCCCCATTTATCCGGTTTCTTTTTACTTTTTTAAAAAACTTTTTCTTCTTTTTTTTCCTTTTTGTTTGTTTTGACTTGATCCCCTTGTTCTCGACTTTTGATCGGGGAGACCTTTTCTTTTTCTTTTTCATTAAATTCAGTCCGCGTTTTTCATTTTTGATGGTACTTCTCTTGACCGCAATCGACATAATGATTTTTCTACCTAATTTTTTTTCATTCATTTTTTTTTCCTAATGTAGGTATAATAATGTTGCGTGTGCATAAACATATTACACGATGGGTCCTTATAGTATTCGAAACTCGACCAACTATTCCGATCGAAAAGATAATCATTACTGGCTACAAGCTACTCCCATTTTCCTTAATTTTCAGCTCATTTAAAAAATTTTTTATAATTAATTGGTAATCCCGTTTATTACATAATTTTTTTTATTTATCGTTGTGAAATGTTGTTGTTTTTATAAGCTTTTATTCTACTCACTACTGCAATTTTAAAATATACTAATACTGCAGCCAACCTTCTGCAACGAAATAATATTTATCTCGCATGAAGCTAAAGCCAAAAATAAAAAATAAAAGCTTATCTTTAAAAACGCGTTTTTAATATAATTTTAATACCAGACAATCGCAACAATACATTTGGCTTTGAAAAAATTGTTGTTGCGCATATGTTCATTTTTGTTCCAATGTTTCATTTTGAATGTTTCAGTGTTTCAGTTTTCAGTTTTTTATGTTTCACATTTGTTTTTTTCATTTTTTTTGTTTATCATTTGAATGCTCCTATGATATTTGTTATTTGTAGGTATCATTTTTATTATTTTTTTAATTATTCATTTATGTTTCGTTGGTTTTTACAAAATGAATCCTATTATTTGTACTACCTGTCAATGTCATAAAGTTCTCCATTTCAGCATAATTCAAATACCAAAAATTTAAACATTTTAGATTTGAACACATGGTACAGTTGAACTGTAATCACAAGATGTAGGGATCTGTGAAGAAGTTACATAGATATACACTAGAGCCCTGCACGAGTACATACGGTATCGTGTGATTATAAGTACAAAATACTTGCCAGACGAGTAACTTGATTACCCATATGTACTCGTACTCATGTAGCAAATGATGCGAGTAAGTAATCAGCATCGCATCGTGGCATTATTGTTGCAGAACTTTGGGGAAACTCACGGCGATTACATATGATTATAATTGTTATATGCCACGCTGCTACGAGTAATATTTTTCCGATTACATACTCGCATCATTTTCTAAGGTAATCGGTGATTCCTACACGATTACTTTTTTATGTACTCGTGTAGGTCTCTAATATACACACACTGTCACAAGAAAATTGGGATATTCTTACTAATATATGGATATCCTAAAACGACTCACGGTGTGCGTACTTTTTCAAATTTAGAGGATTCAAAACACTTATTGTGAAAATCAAGGTCCACACCGAGTATTCAACTTCACCCATAAACACGAAAAATTGAAAAGTGAAACACTGAAACATTCAAAATGAAACACAGGAACAAAAATGGAAGCATGTGCAACAACGAATTTTTCAGAGCCAAATGTACTGTTGCGATTGTCTCGCAATTTAAATTATACTCTTTTATTCTTTCTTCTCACAATTTCACGAAGTATTCAATCGACCACCGTAAATGCTATAATCGCGGAACGTGATAATCAGGTTCGATTATGTGTGATTGTCAGTCTGTGTGAGTGGCTGAGTGCTCTTGGTTTCACACAATGTTTTATATACACTTAGAAAAGCGTACTTATTTCATAATTTTTTTTTGTATCTTACGTGTGTAAAAGGTTATTAATGTTACAAAAATGTTTGGCGACTTCATCATTCTTGGTAAAAACTGTTCGTTCTAAATAGTTGAAAACAGAGGTAAAAAAATTTCACCAAATTTTTGTAACACTTCAAGAATTTCTTGCTTGATAAAGGCATTTCCATTTTTTTTTTTGTGATGGACATCAGACATTTTGCGAGGTTTTTTCTTTCAACATTCATTAATTCGCTGCTTTCATTTCAGTAATTCTTGGAGGTGAAAAGCTGTGGTTGAGAATATTTCTAATTATATTGTTTGTAACGAGTTGGAAAAGTAAAATGTTGTACCTATGTGTAATAAGTATGCTTTTAAATATAAATTTCTCGAAACACGGCCGATATAACATTCTAGTTTAAATTCACCATTATTTGAAAATGTTATCAACCACAATTTTTCTCTTATTTTACTGAAGCTAAAGATGTAAATCAATGCATTTTAAATGAAAGAACCTCGCAACATGTCTAATTTTAATCATCTGAAAAAAAAAAAAGAAAATTGGAAATGTCTCTATTATCAAGCAAGAAATTCTTGAAGAGTTACAAAAATTTGATGTACTTTTTTTACCTCTTTTTTCCAGCTATTTAGAAGGAACATTATTAAGAAATGATTTAAGAGCTACGTACAAAGTTTTGGCAAACTGTACGTACAGAGTTTTGGTAAACTGTTGCTTTTAATTTATAAAGAACTGTTTTCATCAAAAATAATGGAATAATAAAAAACGGTTGAAGTTGTTTTTTTATTTGTGTTTTTGTTTTTTTTTATGTAAACCGTATCAATTTTACAAAAACGAATAAAATTATTTGATGCATGGAATTAAAATCGGTGCGAAGAAAAAAAAAAAACGCGCTCTAGGGTGTCAGCAAACTAGAACATTTAATTTGGTACACATTTCATAAATTCGTTAATGAAAATTGAAGTTTGAAAAAATGATAACACAATATAAATGAAACACATATCGATATATCGATCAACACCAATTCCTTCATACTTTTATGATAAAACATTACCTATCGATATTAATTTAATTGATATTCCCTCATTTTGACTAGTGGGGAAATTGTGATTGGCTGTAGGAATTTGTATTCTTTCTGTGATTGGCTGTAGCACCCTTTTTTAATGAAAATTTAACCAAAATAATTTTTTACGAATTTACTCTGAATTCAGCTAGTGAAAGTAGAAATGTGTACCACATTAAAAAAAACGATAAAAATCAAGAAAAATAATAGTTTGGTGCTGAAGTTGTAAATTAAATTATCTTTTAGATTAAATAGGTTTTTAAACATTTTTGGGACTCGGTGCATATAGTACATACATTTGTAATTGAGAGAAATGTGATCCGGATCTCGATTTTCCAATGATGTCTCAGAAAATGAAATATTTAACTCGAAATACCTATGCGACATCAGACTGCACTGACTAGAAGACCAAGAAAATAAGATCCAGCTGAAACTCTCCTCTCCTAGCTCTCTTACCTTTGAAGTTAATCGTTCAAAGCTAGAATACTACGAGATCAGACTTTCATCCAGGTCGCTGTACCTCTTTTTCATATATACTTACAGAATTAAGACTGCCCTCAGTTTTCTCGTATGTCTGCTCTTACAGCCATACATGCTCATGATATGCTCAGGATGAATTAGTTTTCAACGTTCCATACGAAAATTGTCACCAAGTTCTAGCATTTTGGCTTTGTTTTTGCTTTTAGCATTAAAAATGCTTTTAGAGTCGGTTTGTGAAAAAGTGTCCGTCATCCGAATTTTAGCGATATTTTAGCGTAAAGAGTAGGAGATGGGGTAGAAATCGGCGTTAAAAAAAGTGGAGGGACAAAATATTAGTGAAAAATGAATTAGAGGTAGGTGGTATAACATTATTTCGTTGATTTTGAAGCGAATACTTGCTTATGGAGCAAATACGAAGCCGAAAAAAAACGAAATAAACACTTCATTGTTTGAAATTTTTATTCATTTTCGGTGTCCCTTCTCGTTTTTATTGAGAAACTTGAGGATTTTTTCTTTAATAATGAAACTGCGATCATTATTTGACTATCTAGAAAAATCCAATACTGATAACGCAGTGTGAACATGCATTTACTATTAGTCTATTAGAAAAGGCTTCAAATTGCAATTTGCACTTTTTTTGCGAAACATTCATGAGTCGTAACATGATCCACACCTATTGGACAATGTGCAGGCATCGTTTTATAATTGACTAAGTCATTGCATTCTAGTGAAGCCAGTGGAGGATCCTTTGATCGTCCAGTTTGAATAGTTATTGTTCAACACTCACATTAATTCCAGTTTGCAAAAGTCCATAATTTTTTTTAATATATTTGTCATTAAATGTAGGTTTTTATTTAATTTATCAACGTCTTATTCATTCGCATAAAAGCATGCAATAACCACCGCTTACAGTGCTTCGAAAAATGAGTCCCTGTTATATTTATACTGTGTGGGAAAAGCTTGGCGCGTCAATTTTCACCACACCTCTATCTATGATGAGTTCAAAATTGACTCACCCTGTATTCCGTGTATAAGTATACGTGTGTTTTTACTCGTATCAGTTGAGCAGTTTATTGTTCAAACACCCTACTGTTCGTGGCTGTTCGCCGAATGCCAACTTCAAACCTACGTCATGTATGCTTTGATTTTACAAAAAAATTCACAAATTTCACACTTTGTAACAACCACAGAAGGGCATTGAAATTTGAATAAAAATTAAAAAAAACTCTAGCGTAGCATAGCAAGTCTCGCTAGAAAAAGTAGGTTTTAGAAAAAAAGAATTATGAATTTTGATGGTTATATTAAAGTTTATATGCGTTAATGATATGTTATGATTGTATGAAATGTGTTAGCTGCTGACAAAATATTATACAATGTGAAATTTGAAAGCATTATTTTTTGAAAAAATGAAAAATTGATTAAGGTGATATAATATAGTAAATAATCATATAATTTCAAATAAAACTAAAGGAATATAATAAAGTTATGAAATTAAAAAAAAAAAGAAAATATGAACGTGTGGTTAATTATTGTAAAAAGAAAAGTTCACACAAATTCGAAAAAAAAGAGGAAAAAGTAGGTTTATTGGAAATTATATTAATAAATATTCAGTTCAAATTTCGTATATATTATGGTTTTAAAATTCTGCATTTTATGACCAATATAAATACAAAAATCGCCGTATCCCAAGTACCATCGAAATGATTGACACAAAAATTGATAGTGTGCTGTAATTAATTAAAATAAATATTTATTCTGAATTTTTGGGCTATTGCAGCAAAATTGAGCATTTTATAGCTAAAATAAAAACAAAAATGGTAGTACCCGAAGTACAATCGGGCCAATCCGAACCAAAATAAACTGGTCTGGTCCTTAGCTTAGCACAAATGTTCGTACCAAATTTTGTGATTATCTGACAAAATTTACTACCTGTACTGTTGGAACAAGAAATTGACATATATCTATGTAACATGCACACGGACACATACACATGAGTATATGAATTTGAGTTATTGGTTTTTTGATGCAATATTGATATTACCAATATTTTTTTGAGGCAATATCGATATTTCAACATCACTAGTTAGGCTAGTAGAGTGTCAATTTTTAGTAAACGCAATTACGGTTTTCTGTGAACTTGGAATTTCATTCAACTATAAAACTAACACTCCCAACATTCACACATTCATAGATGGCCACGAAACATTCAATAATTTGCATCATTCTGCGGACAAAATAAATACAAATAAAAATTATGAAGTTGACTTGTAATAAAAATTCAAATAATAAAAATGAAAATAAAATAATCATATACCTCATGAAAGTTTGTATATATTCATTTTGTATATCTTAAATTAATTCATTTGCAATTTGCATAATTGAAATTTGAAAATTCGTTTTTTTTTATCTCAAACTTATCAAAATCCAAATTGATTGTGGGAAAAGATTAATATCGATATACTATCGATATTTAAAATTTATATCGACATTTTAGATATTTGATTCATATCGATATATTGAAATCACTAGCAGACACTTTTTCACAACTTGACTTGAGAAGCATTTTCAGTACTAAAAACTGAAAATTAATAATGTTGGCATTTATTAGAAGACTGATGAAATATACGATATTTTTATGGACGCATGTTCGGTGTATTCAAATGACTTGGGGTGACGAGTATGGGACGGCCGGTTTTGGGGGTGATGAAAGTAAATAAATAAATACGTATAAAAAACAGTTACTTGAACCCTCGTACCCTCAGTACCTCTCTAGTTTCGTCCATGCTGGAAGAGTGAAACTAAAAAATTTCTCTATCTGTAACTAACGTGAACTTCAATACCCTCCATCAATTATCACTTTTTTGCTGATTTTTGCGCAGGTACTTTCGTAAAGAAACCGTGGACGTGTTTAAAGAAGTTTTCGAAAAACATAACAAGGTTCACAACCAGTTTAAGACTGTGATACTGGAGTCGCGAACGCGTACCCAGACCAAGGAGCTGAAACACGATGCAACGCTGAAGCGTGTTTTCGGTTTGGACAGGCCCGCGTCTGCCCCACCCATACCGGAAACCAACATCGAAACCACTGCCACAATCGCGGCCGCCGTCGAGTCGCGTCATCAGCCGCAGCATCAACAACAGCAGCAGCAACCAGAAGAGCAGCCAAAAAATGTAAAAGACGCCTCCTCGCCCAACGGCGTGCTAAAATCGTGGAAGGGTTTTGCCAAAATCAAGCTGCTGATGGGCGAGGAGGCCGCAGATAGCGACAAAGACAGCAGAGATTTTGACGACAAGGACAGTAGAGATTTCGAGAAGGATTGCAAAGACTTCGAGGATTCGATAGTGGATTTCGAGTGCCGCGAAGAGGACGCCAAGGATACGAACGAGCCAGAGCTTGAGATTGTGGTGAAGAAGAGGAGTCGCACGATACGGCGCAAGTGTCGGTCGTCGGGGTTCGACTACATACGCAAGAAGAAGAAAATACCGAAAAAGGAGGAGGACGACGATGCGGCCGAAGAGAAAGAGAAAAAAAAGGTAGGTAATTATATGTACACGTATTTTGGACGACAATGGCTGTGTTTGATGTGGCAAAAAAGTGTTACCCGCTAAGTTGTGATTTCGGAAAAATTTTCAAAGTTACTTAGCAGTTCCATCATTGGAGGTTTCAGTTTTGTGTTAGTTTTGTCTTCTGTACGTAGTGGAAAAACTGAAATAATTAATTTTTCAAATAGAACAATTTCATGTACTTTTTTGATAAGTGCGAAGTGACAAGAGGGCTGAATGGGCGTGTGGTAGAAACACGATCATATATTAGAGGAGATCATTTCATCAGAACTTCCTCACCGAGTCGAGTCAGGTAATTCGGTATTTTTTGGAACAATTTTTTCGAGTTTTATCACGGAAAATCTTCTGAATCGAATAACTTGCTAAAAATTACGCACTTTTTTCCACGTCGAACAGACCTAATATTCGAAGCATTAATTATTCGCTGTTAAACATTTTCACGATGGTGTTAAATTTTCCAGACAGCCGTGTACGTGAGGCCAACTCCGGAGTCAATAGAGGATATCCAAAACGAAATCAAGTCGTGGGTGGTGAATAAGGGTATCGGTGAGACAGTTTTGCATAAAGCTGCCAGACTGGGTTACTTGGTAGGTGTTGCTTTTTCTTACGCTTTTATTCTACTCATTCAATTTTTTGAAGTACACCGGATGACCAACTTCAGCGCTGCTTTCACGTGTTGCGACACACGCACACATACACTTATATATCCGTTTTTATCAGTTGTTTTTTCAATTTTTGTTTGTTTCGGAAAAAAGTGAGAAATTTTATTTTCTCTTTCGCAGTTATTTTCTTTTTCAAATTATAAAAGTTTACTTTTTAAAAACTCATTATTGATGAGGCGTTAGAGTTGAAATTGTTTTACGTTATATTTTGGTAGATTTCGCCGAAGTGAAATTCTTCGAGTGAATAAAATGTTGTAGGGTTTTGGATGAAAGGCAGAATTCTCTTTTTTCTAATTTTTTCTTTTTTTTCTCATCAATTCGGGCCGTATGAAATAACGTAGGCTACATCGCATGCTCCGATTGAAAATGTAAAAAAAATGTTATGGGAGGATGTAGCAAGGTCTGTAAGTTTAGAGTTGAAGTCACAACCTAGAATTATTTTTAGGTTTTACCTTATCCAGTAGTCATCATTCCCAGCGCAAATGACGGATCCGATATCTTCATCGTTGAAAGTACATGATGATTTTTTCGGTATTGATGAACCAGAAGAAATTTGTTGCTTCCAAAAATTTAGTGAACTGGTAGAAGAGTTTATTGTTAAGATTATACGAATTTCAAAGCCTTTACTTGTAATTTTGCGAAGCTTGGATAAAAATTTGTTTCGTCTTTATATTTTTTCAAAAAATGAATATTATTTTTGATGGTCGACTGTTTCATTTGTATTATCCTGACTTTTGCTCATTCGGAACGATTTTATTCTAAAGTGGAATTAAAGTCAATGATTTACTAAATCTAATTGCATGTTTAACAGGCTATTAATAAGTTTAAAATGAAAATTCTCTTGTTAAAAAAGTACTGACCTTGAATTCAGGTTCGCAACAAAAGGTTCTGTTAAAAGTGAGTTCTTAGTTCTACCAATTGAGTTTATATACTGTCATAACCAGACTGACAAACCAATGTTAAATTTTTTTTCTCAAACTTGGATCTGAGAAATAGATCCCACCAAAAAGTTTCGCTACTGATGTGAGATCCAAGTTTGAAAAAGAAGGAAAAGTTAGCTGACTATTAACATTTTTTTTGTATTCAGTAAACAACCTTTTTTTTAAGGGTTTCAGTTTCTATTGTCTACAGCAGTCAACTCTTGGTATATAGGGTTTTTATGATACCTAATAAAAAGAAGGACTATTTGCAGAACAGTTTGGAGCAATATTTATGAAAATGAGGAGATCCGTACTACTAATGCACCATTGTGTTTGTCAGTCTTATATATATTCAATTAACGGATTTAATCTTGAATAAAAGTGAAAATGGAAAAAACTTCAAGCATGATTTTCGTAGTATTGAATTTTAAGAGATTATAATAATTGATTAATCGCTATTTTTGTGAAACTAAATCTCATTAGCTCGAACTGTCTGCTATAAAATCCTTGAAGTTGATCAAAATCAAAATGCTTCTGACTGAGGAGATGATTTTAAATTCAACTACAATTATTAAATTTTTTGGATCTGAAATATTTATCAAATAGAACGATATATAATGACATTTCATGAAATCAAAATAAAACTATTTTGATATTAAAATAGATATAAAATTTTAACATATAGCAGATAATTGTTGTATTGAAAATGTGTTATTAACTGTAATAATTTGGATTTTTTTGGTTGAAAATGGCACAGAAGGTTCTTTAACCTGCGTTTCCAATGTTTTGTTTAAATTTAACTATATCAAAGTTCTGTCTTCTAACTAAGTTCTTGCCATTAGAAATAGACATATTTGTTTTCGGTCCAAACCAAATTTTCGAGCCCTGTTTCTTATTCGATTAAAATTGAAACTTTTAGCAAGCATATGAAATTGACTTTTTTCATAGTAATATTGATAATTAAACTACTAAAATACTATTTTATAAATATTGTCGCAAAAAAAAAAATTGAAAAATAAAAAAGGGAAAGAGAAGCTGAATCAAAATGAATAAAATAAAACCGACTTCAAAAAAGATGAACCTGCATCGAAAAAATGAACTAAAAAAAGGTACTAAAAAGAAAAAATAATGTGTTGATGTAACATCATCTCTTTTTGATCGAAGATGTTATTACACCATCTTCTTCTTTTTAGAACAAAACTTTTTGAGTCAGTACTGAATTTCAAACAAAAAATCAAATTACCTGCATAATTTCTTAAAATGTGGCACTTAAATACTTGAAAAATTTCGTTCAAAAAATAAAAAGATGGTATTATAACATCTTCGATCGAAAAGAGATGGTATTTTAATATCTTTAGAAACTATTTTTTCCTTTGTAATGCTTTTTCAAGTTCATTTTTTTAATGTTGGCTTATCCTTTTTTAAGCCGGTTTAATTTTTTTGAAAATAAGTTTCGTTGTTTTTCAATTTGTAGTTCCAATTTTCAAAATATGAAAAAAAAAGGAGTTTAAAATGAAATCCGCCATTGTACCTACATAACTTTCGCTCATATTTGTTTAATTCATAATTTCGAATCCACTATATTGGATCTTTAATTTTAAATTTCGAAAATCTGACAACGGATTCCTAATCAGTTACTACGAGAATTCCAAGATACCAATTTTCACAGAAATTGGTTAAATTTTAAATTTTTAAGTTTATGGATCCGATATGGATTCAATCTTAATGAAAATTTTATGAGACCACCTCTGGACTATCCTTTTTCAGATTAGTTCTGAATCATGAAAATCAGTTCAGTCGTTGCTAAACATGGAACTTTACTTCTTTTTTTAAGTCTGTCAAAAATTTAGTTAACATGTAAGAAAAACTTTGATTTTCAAAAAGTACCTACCTAACAATCCTGGTCAAGATGAAAATGTATTCTGATTCTCTGAACCAATGTATTTGGCCGTCATAGAAATATATCCGTTTTCATGTTGTGAATCACTCCTCTAGAAGAGATAGACCTATTGCTTCTGAAATTTTTTTTTGTTAAATGTTGTTCCCCTTTTCAGGGTTGTTTTGGGTAGTGCTTCATCGCCCCCTGATTTAGACTGATGGATTTTTGATTCAAGAATAACGTTATGCAGATCAGCTTATTGAGTCAGTTTTATGTCTATTCTTGTTCGAGATTTCTTCAATTTCACTGCAAGAAGTGTTTGATCATGGCCGAAGGTCAAAAACGAATGAAAAATTGATAGAAACTAATGCTTACGAATTTATTTTGTATCGATTATAAACTGATTTGGTTCATTGGGCGTGAATAACCGTTTTGGATGAAGGGGGAGGGGAATATTGTTTCGTGAGGTGTTTTCAAACTTACTTTTATTTCTTCTATCGGTCGATACTTCAAAATATGTTCAGTGGTGTCCTCTCTTCCTTTCTTAGACTGGTCGATTCTGGATGTATTCTTTAGTTGAAAGATTTCCGACTTCATGTCGAAAAGTTGAATAAATCGACATAATTTTGGAGACAAAAAAAAAAAAAAAAAAAAAAAACGATATGTATTGTAGGTTGATATGGTATACTTATCGGGCAGTTGACAAGATAATCAAAGATTTATTATTATACTAATGGGTACCTATCCTTCATTACAGGATATCAGTATGTATTGCCTAGAAAAATTGAATTGTCTACCTTCGCCGACGGACAATGCTGGATATACGCCTTTACACGAAGCGTGCACGCGGGGTCATTTGAAAATTGCCAAAATTCTTCTTAAATATGGAGCCGATGTCAGTGCGAGCGCACGGGGCGGAATCCGGTGCGTAATTTTGCCAATTACGACGATACATTCGGTAGATGGTGCATTCTCACCTTTCTAAATCGATAATTTTGCACATTTTATGTTCGTTTAGACCCCTGCACGAAGCGGTTGAAAATGGCGACATCGAGGTTGTGAGGTTGCTGCTTTCGTACGGTGCCGATCCGCTGCTGTCCACGTACGCCGGCCAAACGCCCTTGTCACTAGTCAAAGACGATCGATACGATTTAAAAGAATTTCTGCTGCTGTACTTGGCCGACATTCAGGGGAACCCCTCGAAGCCGTGGCCATTCGCCGGTCTTGACCAGTTCGGTAAGTTGGCCGTTGGTGATGCGCGATGACGTTCGGATGAGTAAACGAGTCGCGTTAATTTCGCTCGTCCCTCCGTCGGTATAATGTTTTGTCGATTTTTGGTCGTTGCAGATAGCGAAGATACCGGTTATAACGCCCTGGGGGATGCGCCCCCTCCAAGTTACGAAGAACTGAATACTCTGGAGGTAGACATGTGCGACTCTGTGTTACCGAATTTGTATCGTTTCAAGGAGGAGTATGACTACTGGGTGTTGTGCTCCGACCTGCCCGTGAAAATACGTGAAATGGTGACGAAACGTGCCCAAGAACAAAACCCACCTCCGTACATAGTGAGGAAAATAAATCGCGCCGACTTCGATGAGAACGTCGAAAGTGCAATGCTACTGGACGACAAATATTTGAGCGTGCTGAAATCCAAGTCAAAATGCCCTTTGATAACGCTTGTGAAGCACACCGAAAAGTTGATGTCTACCTTGGGCGTGGAGAAAATAAGCATGTCGTTCAGTTGACCTTGAATTTCTGTTTTTGTTTTTGTTTTATTATGGTATATATACCCATTATTTTTGTTAATTATTTGTCTTTTTTTACCTGTCATTTTATCTGTTTTACTTTTGAAGAAATTATTAACACAAAATTTGCGTTTGGAAAAATTTTTTTAGACTGTTTTTTGTAAATATTTTATCCATTTTTTATTCATTTTTTTTAGTGCACAAGTTCAAATATCTCTCGTTTAGCTATTTAGATAATTTATGAGATCATTTGTACATTTGATTTTACTTATTCATTGTTCTTTTCGTCGTTGCTGGTTGACGATCATTTTGATCCAAATTTTCTTAATTCGATTGGCAATTTTTTTTCTAAAATATTTCTTATTGGTAAATTATCTACGGTACCTACCTACGTTTCTCTATTGTTTTTCTTATGAATTTGAAAATAAATCTGTTTTTAATTTTCAAATATTACCTATAGTTCGACGAGTAAATTCATCGAGTATATTTTTTTTTTCAACATGAATTCTGTGACTTTTCTTTCTTTGCGGTTTCATCTTGCTTTTTTTTTTCCCAACATTTTTGGTACTCTTTAAAGAGATATTTTCTAAATTTTATCAAGTTTTAATGCATTATTTTCTTTTTCCGTTAAGTTTTTGGATTCTTTTTGTGCAATAATTTTATGTTTCAACTGTGAACATCATTTTTTTTTTTAAATTGTATTTTAATGATTGATTTTTAATAATTGATAATTTCCTAGTAATGTGCGATAACTGTGATCTCTTTTAATAATTATTTCTAATGAATTAATACTTTCCATTTTCAGTATAATTAATTTTATTTTGTTACATTAACATTTTGTGGTTTAAAATTATTTCGAGAATGAAGGAGTTTTCTCCCCTCTTATTTTGAACTTCCCAGATTTAGAATAAAGATTTTTTTGTAGATATTGTAAAAATCGTCGGTTTTTGACGTTCGTGTAAACTTTGCAATTTTTTTTTCTTTCTAAAGCCCATAGAAGTTTCTTTCACTGAAAGTTATGTTTTACATTCCTATGTCAGATGAGATAGAGAAAATTTACTATGTAAAAATATTAGCGCATCCGTCAGATTATTTTAACTGAGAAGTCGAATTTTTATTGAAGATATGTTTTCTATTGAAACTGATCTCAGAATTCCCAATGTTTCTGTTTTAATTATTTTCCCTCGTAGTTACAGTGTCTCTAATGACGGTGCTCCTTTTGCAATATCATTGTTTAAAAATACTTGTTTTTATGTTGTACAAAAATTCCGCTTTTTTAATTTGTGCAATTATTGTACCATTACAATTTATTCGAATGTATAATTTGTGTGCAATTTTTTTTTCTTATATGTATACGTTTTTTTTTTTTTTTTTGTTTGTGCATCTTGTGTTTTATTTTTAAGAGAAATTTGTTCATGTATTAACAACATATACTGTTTCAAAATAGAGTGACTTCTTCTTTACCGATGGTACCTGTATGGAACGGGAATTACTATCTTTTATAAGTACGTTTATCGATTTTAACATTTGTAAAAACTTTAATTTTCTCATAGCGAGTAACCTTATGAATGCTAAAAAGTAGTTTTTTGAAAGTACAAACGGAATTACGTGACTATGAAAATATCAGAATTGAGAGCAAAGAGGCAGAGAACTGAATTAATAATGTTTTTATTATGCGCTTTTATTTGACTGTCCAGTTGTTCCGTGAACGTTGGGTTTTACGCCGTTCAACCATTATGAATTTAGGCCCATATTCACAAACATCACTTTAATCTCCCTTCACTTAAACTTCACTTAAAAATGATTTTTGACACAATTTTGTATTTAAGAATATGGTAACATTTTATTTTTACATTGGAACTCTCATAAAAGATACAATGTTCCCATATTTTTAAGTACAAAATTGTGCAAAAAACTTTTTTAAAGTGAAGTTTAAGTGAAGGGAGGTTAAAGTGACGTTTGTGAATATGGGCCTTAGTCTAGCAAATAACTATTATGCCGCAGGCACGACATAAGCATTGGGTTATGAACGTCGCCGCATAAAAACGCTCACCACAACGCTCAAAAATTTTTGATAATGAGCGTAAGGAGCGTAAGCGTTTACGCTCAAAGTCGTGTCCGCAGTCTAAAAGTGGAGGCCTACTAGATAATGGATGGCTTCGGTAATGACGATGCTTTGTCCCACTGTCAAGATTATTACAAAAATACCACCCCCGTTGGTCAGCATTTACTTTTCCTGTTTGTGCCTGTACTATGTAGGGAAAAAATGAGATCATAAATGAAATAACTCCCAAATTATATTTTATAGAAGCTCATTGAGAAATATTTCCATTAAGATTGTTTGAAAACTTAGATGCATAAAATAAAACCTATTCAACATTTCGCAAGAAATTTAAACAGGAGAATGATTACACAGTAAAAAATATAATCATGAGATACATAAGTACAGCTATAGATATTAAATTTCCGCGCACAGTTTTAAAAAAGCTTAAAACAACTAGTAAAATATTATGATGACAATTAAAATTTGCACGGAAAAGTAGGCTTACCAAAACACCAAAAATATTTTTATACGGGCATCTATATTATAAAAATCAATTACACTTTTTGTATATCCCCCTTTTTTGTAATATTCACGACATTTAAATCTTGGAAAAAACTACTCTTCTCTCACTTCACGATTTCTCAGCTACTATTTAAGCTACAAAGCTGAGGTTTGTACTATTGAAAAGAGGAGAAAATTTTCTCGAGTTCTCGAACAAAATTTATTTTTTTATCACCATTAGTTTTTCACAAATTGGCTATAAAAAAACAGCAAATTAATGAGAAACTTGCTGTTTTTTAATTTTTTATTTATTTCAAAAATTAATGATGCAGAAAAATATTTTCCAGCGATGACCGCCGTAATTTTTAACATTAATTTCATTTCCACCATCAGATTGCACCTAAAAGAAATTAATCACGGAAGATAAGGCGAGAAGAAAATATAAGAACAAAACTGGGCGCTCTGCGTATTACTGTACATATATAGGTACGTATATATATATACAAAGGTCGTTTTGCATAATATTTCGCCACCTAACGGACACTGAATGAACACGCACATGTGTATGATTTTGGTCATCTAGGATTTGTAACTGTGGCTGGAGGGGAGAGAGGCGTAGACCCCTCCTTCAAAGGTAATAATTTCATAATTACAATTCGAGAAGTCAGTAAATTAACAAAATCGAAGTACACGAAACTGATTACTTATCTGCATCAATTATTTGAGAAACAGGTAAAGAGCCAAACAAGACAACGACCAGGTCTTCTACTGAGTAGAGGTAATCAGTAATATGCGTAATGCATAATTTATTATTTAAGTGTGTAAACAAAATTTTAAAAAATGTAATTTTTCACCATTTTTTAATGACCAGAAATTGAAAAAAGAAATCTCTCATAGGAAATAAGTTTTTTAAATACATATAAATAAAAAATTAATTAGGAAACTGACTCGTCGTAACTAATAGGAATTATAAGTCAGTAGAAAAAGAATTATCACATGATTAGCAATGTCGTTTTTTCCGAGGAAAATACGTTAAAAATAATTCACGTCTACGGTGGAATAACTATTTTCTCCATTTCTCTGCCTTAAAACTTATTTTGATAGATACAAATTATAATCTAATGTGCAAAATGACTTAGAAAAATTAGAAACAGCCTTCTACAGAATACATTCATTCCGAGTTCCTGAATAAGGAGCATTATTTTGATTTCTCAAGTTTACAACGATAGCTAGTAAGTTGTAACTGATACTGATTTCACGGGAAATTTCAATGAAAAATAAGTAATCTTCGACGAGTTTCAGTTTGCAGCTCAAACCTTAGGCGAGTGCTGCAAACATCAAATGAGTGGGGAGAGCTCACTTTGCGGACGCTATTTTTCCCAACACATTCGCCACGAAGTTGGTGAACGCACCTGATTGGTTGATGGGCGGAGCAAAAATTTTAGTAGTGTGAACAAATACTGGTTTTGCTACCGCTACCGCTATCGCATTTTTTCTCCCTCTATCAAAATTTGATCATGGGTCACGAATTCATTATTTTGCGCTTTAAAAAAAAGTGCAAAATCAGTACTTAGCGGCATGTGTTGGGAAAAATTTGATTCCTTCATTTGAAACCATCGATAAGGAAAATTATAAATCTTCGGTTCCATCGAGTATAACGAATGTTTCTTCTTTTTCAACGTGTTCTACTCTCATAGAGGATGACGGAAAATATGTCGACAGAGCGTGAATATGCTGACACATATTACTTTTTACAGTATTATCGGCACACGTACACTTATATTGGTGTATACAAATATTGCACTCTTCACATAATAATTTGCATCCACCACATTCGATATCAGACTTCTGAACAAGGTGAACGTCGGCCGAATCACTATTTTCACGAGACACGGAGACGTACCATCCAACCTCTGGAAAATTTTCGACAGCCACAGTGTGGTCGTCTTTCTTAAACTCGTTATGACGACGACGCAACTCTTGTAGTTTGGTAGACACCTTTCCTCTGATCTCCTTCCGCTTCAAGTCTCGGTCATACAAAGTTAAGTAATTACTGACGATAGACAAGCATGCCGTCAACGATTTCACTTTCGAAACTTTTCCTAACAAATATTTCAATGAGCGATTAACTGATTTAGCAACAATATTGGCATCGGTGTTCCTGCGATAACACAGAGCCCAGTTTTCCAAACTGCCACTAAATTCTGCCTTGAAGTAAGCCATAAAAACGTCCAGATCTGGATCGTTGATTGAGAGAAACTCATTTAGATCGGCATGAAACATCGCAACATCGAGGTTTGAAAATATCTGCCGCAGACGGCCGCGTACAAACTTTCGTTTTTCGGCATTCGAAATTTCTTTCAAGCCTTGTCGCCAAGCATCATTCGGTTTTAACTTGCAGAATGGTCGGTGCTGCGCATTACCCATTATTCTCAACCAATAATTGAAATATGGGGACTGAAAGCTACACATTAGCGTCGATGTACTTAGAATACCAACGTTTACTTTAAGACACTGCAAAAAAAGGTTAGCAATATGTTCGTCATCTCTATTCGAAATGGCAAAAGCAACTGGAATTGCTTCGCAGTAATCATCAATGACCAGCATACTTTGCAATGAAAATCCGACATCTTCCGCGTCTAACGTACCATCTATCGATATCAATTTGTGCCCATACCTACGCACGGAAACCTTTTGATCCTCTGTCATAAGTACGACAAATATATCATCCTTTTCAAGGACGACGTCGCAATAATTCGTTTTCTCGCCTGCTTTCTTATAAAACAGGATCGATTTTTCATGCAACTTAATAATATCGTCGAAGTCGATATCAAAAAGCAATTTTTCAGCATGAGCATTTTTCTCACTTTTCTCGACTTTCACATTGAAATCTCGAGAAATGTTGAGCAAATCGCGTCTATTCAGCAAATGTACCGCATTTACCGCAGATTTATCAGTCGACTCGAGATCCTCTGCCAATATTCGATCATATGGTACGCCATCCGAAATTTTGGAAGCGATTTGCACACGTTCATCTTCGGTGAGGTAAACGTGGGCCAGTTCATTGGCGTGGCAGACATTATGGCCCAAATGCGTGCTGACGTACGCTACTCGACACACACCATCGCCTTTTCTCTGGTACAAAATAATTTCGGCCGGGCAAAAAGCACCCATCTTTTTCGAGCCCTGCAATTTAACTCGTCGTTTTCGATCGAACGTTTTTGGCTGATACGAACCAGATCTGTGACAAACGAACCTACAAACGCTGTGCTGCGTAAAGTGTCTAGTATTTTTCTTTCGAAAAAATCCGATGATTCGTTTTTCTACATTCCTTTTCCATTCCTTAAATTCTTCAATCGTTGCGAATGTAAAATGTTCATGATTGAATTGAATATTGTGCGCATCACCGGTAATGTGATACCATATATTTTCTCGCGTTGAAAATCTGTTACCGCATAAAGCACATTTCAAGGGTCCAGTCTAGAATATAAAAGTTCACGATTAATACGAATTGCCGAAACATGTAGTTTTTATTTATTAGAAAAAACTACTGCAGAAAAGGAACCACTCACCGCACTAACCCCTACATGGAATTCATTTACATGACGGGCAAGAGCCGTTTTTCTGCATCGACCTTTCATTTTCATACCGCATATTGCACATCTCTACCAACGAAATACACTGTAAGTACCGTACTCAAAAATAAATTCATTATCAGATGGTAATCCTTCACTGAAATCAATACTGACCACGTCACACAGACCATCCGAGTGACGACGGCGAATATGCTGCTTCAGCATTTTTTTTTTCTTGTACTCCATGCCACACATTCCGCATATCTGAGACAAAGAAAATCATTATTGAAAATTTATGACCATCCAGAAAAAAAGAATTGAAAAATTGACAGAAATTCTATTTTTTTCAAAAACTAAAAATATAAAATCAAAACGTAAGGGTTTGAGTTTATGGCTCTTCGCAAGAAGCTAAAAACCGAAAATAAATTTTTCAGCATGAAAACTAATTAGTTTAAACTTACAGCATAGATTGTAATTCGAAAACTCGTCGCTTTGTTGCATAATTTTGACCTTCAATACTTGAAAATATAAGAAACGAGCGTAGAAAAAAATTTCCAAAGTAAATTATAGCTACCAAAGGATCGAGGAAGGCTTTTCGACAACATAGATTTTGACATTTTTGAATGCCTAAGAGGTCGGACATCATGATAGAGCTTTTTTTTTTCAAATTGACCATCGTTCCGTTTCACCTTCATTTTTAATTTAACTTATGCTGGAAAAAATCTTAATACCAGAAAAACACAAAAGATTCATGGTCAACAATGTTTGACTGATTGGATGTAGGCGAACTCATTTTAAATAAAACTAAAAGCTTTTATCACTTTTTTATGCAATACGACATCATACAGGGTGTCACAATTTATTTCAAAAATCACTTACAAAAATATCTTCCTCAAGGGCGCGGTTTTGACAGGTTTGGATATGCCTTTTGAGACTGTATTTCCTACTGAATTTTCGACTGCAACCATTGCACACCTAGAATTCAATTGAAGAAAAAATATAATCAAAACGTATAAAAAAGTAGACGAAAAATTATTTGATTAAATGATTCACTCGTTACTCACGAAGTCATCAACCAATTTGAGTTCTGCACAAGAGAAATCACATTTCTAAAAACAGAAAATCTAAAAATTAAAGAAACGTCGACAACTATAACTCGGTTATCTGCGTAGTGTAGTGGTTAGGTGCTTGCCCAGATGCCCTGCTAATCGAAAAGTTACAAGTTCGAAACAAGCTTCTAATCATATACGTGATATAAAATGGCGGTTTGTTCGGTTTGGTTTAATTGATATTGAAAAATTAAAGCCGGAAGACTACTGGCCACCATATCCCGATCCATCCTCTCCGAACTTTCAGATGCTGAACAAAACAGCTATAAATAAAAACTTAAAACTTTGAAAAAAAAAATTAACCCAAATCGAGACAATTCAAAAAAAAAAAAAAAGCGAAAAAAAACGTGAGTGCCGGTGTGGCTATACCCATGAAGGATTGATGGGTACACTTAAAAATACCTAAACAATACTAAAACCACTAATTTTCCATTATTTTAAGTTTTTCATTTGGTCTATTTTTAAACTGCTAAATATGATAGAAACAATTAAATGGATGAATCCATGCAAATTTTCTCCTCTTTTCAATGGTACCTCAGCTCACTAATTTAAATAGCAATTGAGGAATCATCAAATGAAAGAGGAGAGGTTTCTAGATTCCAAAGATGGAAAATTTTCCATTAATTTATTTTCCAACTGCTAAAGATAATAAAAAATCATTTCCAAATTGGTAGAAATTATCAGAAAATCGTATGGAAATTTTGTAAATTTTCTCCTTTTTCCAGCAATACCAACCACAGTTCTGTAGCTCAAATAGAGGTTGAGTAATCATTGAACGAAATCTTTAATGAAATATAAGAGATTTTTTTCAAAATTGAAATGTTGCGCTCTACTTCAATTGACAAGGGACACGCACACAACTACACACATAACTACACAAAGACAAATAAATCTATCCGATCTCACGCCTGACACTCTCAAGTCTGATTCACACTTGGCTAGTTTTTTAGCTACTAGCGAGCTATTTGTGGTACTATTCTGTTAAGAGTTAAAGTTAGTTTACTGTTTTTAGCCATTAAAGTTGACTTTAGTTTGGCAGATAGTCTTCCAAGAATCTCATTAGAATTTCACAAAAAAATCCGCCAGGTTGAAGTTGACTTTAAACGTTTAAAACGGCAAGTAATTTTAACTGTCGACAAAATAGTACCCCAAGTAGCTGGCTAGTAACATGAAAACTAGCCAAGTGTGAATCAGACTTAAGTCTCGCGTAGCCAATACAACACGTACTTGGAGATGGACTAATCACAGTGCATCAAAGTTTATTCGGGTGTATTCGTCAGAAGTGTTAGTATTTTTTTATTTTCCACGCAATATAGAATTTGACTAATCCACTCTCAATTCTTTTTGCACTCCGCCTTAATTGGAGAAAAACAATTTTTTGCAAGAACTGTCAACGGAATTCGAACCAGCTACTTCTGGAGAAAAAAGCAAAGTCCGATGCCCGAGAGCCATAGCAGCTAACACCAGTTAACGATTTGTTTATATCTCATATACGCAAAGTCAAAATCAAATGATATAAATGCCAAAAAACAATCTTTGATATACTATAATTAGTCTGCGTCCAAGTGCGTTTCCCCTACCGAGAGTTAAGATGTTTACACATCAATAAGTAATTTATTTAAATCATCGAATACCAAACTTACATCATCAAACGAAACCTCTTCAAATTGGTTTGCATCTCCAGTTGACGTAGTAAAAATTTCGTCGATGTTCTAGAACAAAATAGGAACACTTCAATTCCAACGCAAGTTTTAATTTTCAATTGTGGATACACTTAGCCAACACAACTAACGGAGAATTCTACATCATGATCAGTATGTGTCACGGCATCGTGCTTCATGAGGTTTGGCATTTTACCAAAGGTTTTCGGACATTTGTTACAAACCTGAAAAAATAACGTTACAATAAAAAGATTTATTTACAGTCCATTACTCGGAGTAATAATAAAAATGAGAACTCACAAATAATTTATAGTTATTGGAATGTTTTAATTTCACGTGTCTATCAAGATCATACTTTCGACTGCATATATGATTACACTCATTACATTTCTAAAAACAAAATTGGCGAGATTAATTTTTAAACTTTTTTACACATTTATGTTGATCTAATGCTGACAGCCGATGGATTGAAATAACATTTTTTCTTACAAAAAGTTCTGTATGGAGCAAATGAATGGTATTGATGTGCCTTGCGAGATTCTGTTTCGTCGTGAATGCTTTCTTACACGAACTGCATTCCTAAATATGAATCAAAATTTCAGCAAAAAAAAAAAAAAACTAATAATACGGTCTAATAGGTCTAATAACAGTTCATGAGAAAAATCAATTATTATTAAAATATAAATGAAAGATAAAAACTGAAATCTTGACTTACGAAGTATTTAGATGTCATTATTCAAGTAAAGAATATATTTAGATATTAGTATTTTTTTCTCAAAGCATTTTAATTATTTAATTATACATTCATGCGTTCAGCGTTGAAATGAAATCTTCCCTCTCACTCACTCACTCATAGTCATCATCATCATCATCACATCGTGTATATATATATATCACATGTTCCACTAAGATGATAAAAGATAAAAATGAACAGTCGTTAATGTTCGAATAATAAAAGGGGAAGTCGGTGACTTGTATGTAGGTATGTTGCACGCTGCTACGGAGACAGAATATTGGTGTTATGAGGGAAAAAAAGAGTTATGCAAATGGATGAGGGCTAAAAACAGTTTTCCAGTTTATCGAAGAAATAAGAGAAATGATACGTAGTTGAGATTTTCTTTTAGAGGGAAATCTATGGAGAGGAAATAAAAGGAAAAGGAATATGAAATTAAGATAAAATGAAAATTATCATCACAAAAATATTTTCTTAAAAGTAACATTTTTTCGGTAATTTCTTTTCGAACCAACAGACATCTTCAACTAAACCTAAAATTTCAGTAAGTCTACGAGAGTTTGAGTTGAATTTTTAAAAACATAACTTGTTTTCTTCAACTTACAATTTAGTGAAATATTTCGAGTCCCAAGTTGCGAACTCGAAATTATGAAACATGAGGAATGGAATTAAGTATCGTATAATTTGCACATTCAAATAACAGGTTAATAGTAGCATGTATTAGGTTATGCTAATTATCAAGAGCAAATTATACTATAGTTGTTCTCGAATAAATTTACTTTCTTAATTACTGAACAAAAATAAAAACAATACCAAATTCGTAAAACATTGATTATCTTTTCCATTTCAAATTCTTGAATGACTAACAACGATTGAAACAAAAATTGTTCACTTTACGCTTGAACACATTTAACTAAGATACAAGAAAAGAAAACTAAAAAAGTAAAAATGTTTATTTTAAAAAAATGGTGAAAAGTTATTAAAAGTTGAGGACGGACATGAAAAGGATCAGTTACAATAGTTTAAATAACCTTTTTCATAATTTATTTAAAAGAATGCTTAAAATTAGAGAAGGGAATAAGTTTTAAATTTCAACAAGTATCATACTTAAGTCGTTTACAATAATAGGTATCACGTGAGATTCTGTAACAGCATAATATACTTATGATCATAAATTGATAAAAAAGTTCCAAAATCTAAATATATATTCAAAAACAGTGAAATAATAAATTATAAAATGAAAGATCGCCACAGGAAAGCTCCCAACGCTAAAATAGCGACATGATATGATAACTGCATATGAGATCCACTGTTACACCAGTGATCGAAAAAACAAAAACAGAAAGTAACCGAATCATAGTAATTCCTAAAAAACAACAAAAATAATTAGTCTTATGTTCATCACATAATAGAAGATAATATCTTTAACCACAATACCTTTTAATGTCAATTTCTTTGATCGAATTATTCACATAATTCGCTAATTTGACATCAACGGTGGCTGCACGACAACCTTCATAACGATCAGCGGGAATATCCGTTCTGATACCTTTAACACTACTTAAACAGTCTCTGGTAATAATTTCTTGCCCTGTCATTTAAGAAAAAAAAATTTAGTAGCATTTCAGGTTTTAAACAAGATGTTAGGCAAACCCTATTTTCAAACTGGTGTAAGAAGTTTTCTTACCTCCTTTCTTTTCGATGATTTTAATGCATACATCATCATCTTCGGGGCAGGATATTGATGGGTACCAAATCCAGTGGAATGATGATCCGCAACCGGGATGAGTAGAGATACACTGGTAGCAAAGTAATCCAGATACTATAACAAAAATTACTTATTCAACCAGCAATGAGACAACTGAAGTAAATACTTTTTCATGAGTTCCGCGATGAATTATTTGATTTAATAAGTTTATGCAACCGAACAGAGTAAAAAAAGAAAGAAAGAAGAGGAAACTTCTAATTTGAGAATTTTAATACAATTTCACTGACTGAGGATTATAACATATTTCATATAATTATAAAATTGCAATTTTCCATAGAAATAAAGTATATAAGTGGGGTAATGTAATATAAGGTTACAATATAAAATACGAAGGAAAAAATTCCACCCAATTACCAATTCTTTTCTTAAAAAAAACACAAAACTCCGTTCAGTGAATCATTTTATCACCACACCCAAAGAAGTTAACCGAAATACATTAATTACCTGCATGATTTAAGGATAACATAAAAAGAAGAACGCTTATTCTAAATATAGGATCAGTCATCTTAGCCAGTTATTGAAAAGCATTTAGACAAATGGAATTCAGAAGAATAAAATTCAGAATTCTAATTCTAACTTAATATTTCCAAGTATAATTAATAATTTAGAACATTCAGTAATCAGCATTGTTTATTGTGAGAATGGTATCTACGTAAGAGTATTACGTAAAGTAAATAAGAAAGAACATATAAGCAAGAGTAAGAACTCTCAGATATATAATACAGGTGTGGAACCTATCGATAGTTATCGATATAACTATCGATATATATTCAACGTACATATCGATACAAGACATCGAGAACCTCAAGAATATACTACGCCATATTATATGTTACCTAGGTCACAGTTTGTCTGTTGTACTCACACAATAAACTCTTATAGTTCCTCGTGTACATATTATTCTTACATTTATCAATTATCACCCATCACTAGACAACGGCCCAATGGATACGAGTCCGGCAATACGCCATTTTGAATCCGACAACTAATAACAATAAGTGAACTTATCATAGTTTGTTCTGTTATTTGGTTGTGATGTTTCATTTTTATATGCAGCCTGTTTGGTAGACACATCAAATGGTTTTGGTATTAATTGTATTTTATTGTTGAATTATAATATCAGGTTTGAGTCCATGTAAAAACACGCAAACTAAATAAAATGATAAAAGAGTTTCACCAGTTTATTAGTGGTCATCCATCACAAATATACGAATTTGGACAAAAAAAGATTATGATGTGAGGAAGTGCAAGGAATGTTGAAAAATTAAATAAGAACTCAGTACAAATAAGCTTTGTTTGATAGGACTACACCAACTTACACCAACCTACACCAGGAGGGTGATTCCACAAATGTAGGAATGTTATGGGACTTTGTGCCAAGTTTTACTTGAATATTTGTGGAATATCTTTACCGGTGTAGGTTAGTGTAAGTTATTGTAATCCTATCAAACAGAGCTTTAGTTGTTGGGATACGATTCCCTCACTACCTCACGAACACATAACTGTACATTAACCAACACTGCGTGTAACCAATAACATTTATTCTTTTTACATGTGGCGACACTGATCGCCAGCATAATATTTTTTCCGCCACTGCTCGACGGAGAATGTTCTCCGCTCGTCAGTCGTTGTACTAAAGTCGTAAATAAACCTTTTTATTGATAAATGTCCGTGCTTCATTTTCGTTGGATGAAAAGATCGAAACTCACCTCAACATGGTAGCCAGAGCTGCGGACCAACGGAAATAAGTACGAGAAGTAAAGTGCGTTCATAGTAATCGTGAATTTAATCAAAAAAGTAAAAGTTTATGTGTCATGAAAAAGTAAAAAATTTTCGTATTGTGTAAAACCTCCGCGCAAAGTGGATGGAAAATTAAAAGTTCGAAAGTACAAAGTTCGTGTCCAGTGATCGAAAGAAGCATCCTGGAAGAACCGAAAAGCGGTGTATCAAATGAATAAAAGGTAAAAAATAAAATTGATGAAAACTTCAGTGAAATCGTGGGCACCGAGTAAAACGTCGAAGTCGAGAGTTTGGCGCAAGCAGATCAGGTACGAAAGGACCCTGTGGTTTGGGAAACCGGCTTGCAGAGTCAAAAACGGCTGGCAACTGTTCGTGCTGTGTTCCGGAAAGGAAGTCTAGATCAAAAAGTCGAAAGTCTGAAAGTTGCAGAGCCAGTAATCAAAGTCAACATCGGAGCAGAGGACCAAAGGAACGAAAAATTACGAAAACCGAATAAAGATAAGTAAAAATTAGAATAATTAATTAGTAATTGGTGTGATTTTTGCCTCAGAATTAATTATAAAAGTTTAAAAATTCGTTAAAGTAAAGTAAAAAAGTTCGAAATATTTTCCTGTTGACTCTCAACCAAAATTAGAGGAAAGTCGAAACTTGAAAGATTCATTGGTAACCTTTCAGGCTTTATCTCGTTGGTCGAAATTGGTCGAAATAGGAAAATATTTAGTGAAAAAGACACACTTTGAACAACAAAAGAAAATTATTGAACATCATTGGTTTTGAGTGACAGTTTATTCCTGTCCGAAATCTGTATAGAGCTTTTCAAATTGACAATAGATAACGAATTATTTTCCTTTCAGCTTCAACCTCTTGTATTTCTGTTGAATAATTTTTGCATTGGAATCTAATCTACGTTTTAACCTGTTCAACAGAATTATTTTTCGATCCGGAACAAGACCAAAAGACTTAGAATATTTCGAATTAAAGACATTTTGGCGATAAAAATAAAAGAGAACCCATAAATTGAAGACAGATTGAAAACAACGGCGGAGAGATCGACTCATCGTCAGCGGCAGTTTGCGTGAGATTTAATATAAAAAACGTTTATTAATTATTAAGATTTATAACATAACATTTTGACTTGCATTCCCGATCGAGCGGTTGAGACCGTGTTTGCATAATCGTGCGGTTGAGACCGTGTTACCCCCTAGAATTAAGCTCTCGTGTTTCTGAGGTAGGAATAATAAGCCCCGCAAATAATAATTGAACAAGATGTCGCGATTCGACACAAAGAAAGTTTTCGATGGGAGAAATTACGACGCCTGGAGGACCATGATGGTCTCCACACTTTACGCAGAGGGATTTTACCCGATAATGCACGATACAGAAACGGAAGTACTTTTTTTGGGTCTAGAACTAAATAATTTTTTAAACCCCGAGTCTAGTAACGCCAACCCAGCAACCCGAATGACATATTTCCGAAATCAGGAAAAGGGAAAGGCACTCATATACCAGGGTCTTAATAACGAACTAATAGAAAGAGTAAAGGATCTTAAAACAATAAACCAAATCTTGAAAGTACTTGACGAGAGATATAAAAGTTGCACTCAGGTCACGTACATCAACGCAAAACAAACATTTCAAAGATTAAAATTTCATAGCGATGGGAACATGAGAAGTTATTTGGATGTTTTTTCAAGGGCAGCCCAAAAAATAAGGGATTGTGGAAAAAATTTGGACAGACAGGAGGAAATAGAACAACTTCTAATCTCCTTAAACATGGACTACGACATGACCAGGCTGGAGTTTAATACGCTAAGTCAGGACCAGAAAACAATTGAGACACTCCATGCCATGCTAATTGAGAGGTCGGATAGGCTTTACGACGAAAAAAAGTCAAAATATAATAATAATAATAAATTCCGTAACTTCACAAATAATAATAAAAACCAAAGATTTCCATATGGAGGAAGCTACAATAGACATAACCACACAAACAGAAGCCAAAATTCAGATCAGGGAAACGTAAAATATAATAATAATCAACAGAAAGAAATACCACAAAATAATAATAGTTACGAAAATAAAAAATATGAAAACAATCAAAATCATAACACTTTGCCAAATTCAAATACGATAGTCTGCTTTAAGTGCCATGGCAAAGGGCACATAGCCAAAGTATGTCCGTCAAATAAAGAGGGTGCAATACCCCAAAATAAATTGGATGGTCCTGCACAAAACACAAGATACGGACGAAACAACACCAATAATAATAATAGCAAAAACAAAAAAGAAAATGACGTTCAATGGTCAATGATGATCAGGTATAGAAATCAAGAACCAAATAATAATAAATTAATAAATCTAATAACGTCAAATGACACAAAACAAGAGTCAGATTCTAATTACGTTCCCTTAACTAAAAGAATAATGCTAGACGGTGGAGCTGTTGCCCACGTAATATCAGACCTATCAAAACTGTCCAACCCAACAATGCTTGAAAAACCAATTGAATTGGAATGTGCCATCCAAGATACTCTCTTAATAGCAACCCACATAGGTACAATGTTCATTAGAGTAGAAAACTCTGAACGAGAACAAAAAGTAATAAGACTAAAAAATGTACACTATGTCCCATCATTAAACGTAGACCTGATGTCAGGAATAAAAATAACCGAAAATAGGGCATTGGGAATAGACCAAAATTTCTCGGCGGCACATATATATGTAAGAGGAACAAATGAAGTACTCTTCTCAGCCCCAAAAATAAAGGGGGTATACATGGTCAAATACGAGATAGTCCCGGAATCCACAGTCAACTTAATAGAGAACGAAGATGAAATAAATAGAATATGTCCTTATAAAAACGAATCAAATAAATTGGCATGTATGCCCAACATAAATTCCCAAGACGAATGGATGGAATACGAAATAGAAGAGGAAATAATTGAGGAAAGTCAGGAGGAAAGTGAGAACAATAAAGAAAATGAAACTAATAATGTCGAGAACAATAATATAATAATAAGTCAAAATAATGATAAAACGAGTAATCAAACCCAAAATAGGGAAATCAACGAGGAGAATGAAGAAACGAATGAGGACATAAATACAAACGATAATAATAACGCAGTAAATTATGAAATTGCAAATAATAACCAAGAATCGACCGAAAGTAAAGGGGATTTAAAAATAGAAAAAAATATGATATGGCACAGGAGATTGGGACATCTTTCGGGAAAGAACCTAAAGTTTTTAACCAAAGTATCAAGAGGTATTCCGAATGGAATAACATTCCGAGATGATGAGTTCAGTTTGTGCGAGATATGCGTAAAGGCAAATTCAAAGAGACTAGGGCACAATAGTACAAGAACCAGGCCTGATAGAAAATTGGAACTCATTTCATCGGATATAATGGGCCCCTTTTCACCGGGTATATATGGTGAGAAGTATGTATTGATATTTGTAGACCACGCCACAAAATACACCTTCGTCTCCACCATAGAAAAAAAATCAATGGTGTGTGAGGAATTCAAAAAATTATATATGAAACTCAAATCAAAATTTCCGGATTATCCCATCGCCACACTACGATGTGACAATGCAAAAGAATATTTAGATTCTCATATGAAAACATTTTGCGAGGAAAACGGCGTAAGTCTCGAGCCTGTGGTTCCGTACTCACCAGAGCTAAATGCAATGGCTGAAAGACAGAACCAAACAATAATGGCTAGAACGAGAGCCATGCTGTTTGACTCCGAATTGGATTTTAAATTTTGGTCACTGGCAGTTCTAACGGCGGTATATGTCATAAATAGGAGCCCAACAAGGGCAAACAAAGAAAATAAAACCCCTTTTGAAATGCTTTACGGCACAAAGCCGGACTTATCAAACATGAGAGTTTTCGGGTCTCTGGCCTATAGACATATTCCCATGGAAGTTCGCCAACAACAAGCCACCAAAAATAAAAAGAAGAAAACAAATCCCGAACACCCGAAACTCACACAAAGGGCAGACAAGGGCGTATTTGTGGGATACACAAGTAGTGGATACTGCATAAGAGACCCGATAAATGACAAATCACACGTAACTTGTGATGTCAGATTCGATGAAATGAGGAACATAATAAACATCGATAAAACAAATAATAACACAACAGAAAAACCCCTAATACTAAACGTATGTAAACAAAGAAACAGGTATTATATAGAGGACCACATCCCTCAAAAATGGGAGGACGTGGAAAACAATCAATTTAAAACAGATTGGCAGAAAGCCATCACCGACGAGATGAAGTCATTGTCTGATATGGGTGTGTGGGAGGTCGTTCCCAAGGAAAAAAATGTGAGATTGGTAGATACCAAGTGGTGCTTCACCACAAAACCCGATAATCAAGGCATCCACAGGCCAAAAGCTAGATTGGTTGCAAGGGGTTTTAAGGACCTTACTCATTACTCCTTAACTGAAACGTATGCCCCGGTGATACAGTATTGGCTTATAAGATGGACGTTATCCATCACAAATAAATATAATTTAAATATCATACAATTTGACATAAAAACGGCCTTTCTTAATTCAGAAATAAAGTACCCCATATACATATCTAATCCAAAAGGATGCCAACTAGGGGAAAATAATTGCCTAAGACTGATTAAGTCAATATATGGACTAAAGACGTCTTCTAAAAGTTGGTACGACTTACTAAATTCGACAATAGTACAAGCTGGATTTCTTCAATCAAAAATAGACAGGTGTTTATACACAAAACAAAATAACAACGGTGCAATGGCATTTCTAATAGTATACGTGGATGACATGTTGTTGGCTAGCAACCACGACGAGTGGACACGGGACTTAATAGATGCATTTAATAAAAACTTTACATTGAAAATAGAAATGAATCCAACATTTTTTGTCGGGTTTGAAATAAGTCGAGACATCCCGAGGAAGCAGATAACATTGACACAAAATAGGTACATAGATAAAATTTTACGTAAATTTGGTATGACGGAGTGTAATCCGACAACCACACCTATGGAAACAGGCCTTAAAATAAGTAAGCCAACAAATGGTACGGATGACACCGAATATAGAGCCATGATAGGGAATTTGCTATATGTAGCGAGACTGACCCGCCCGGACATTGCATTCGCCGTCAATTATTTGTCACGTTTTCAAAAATCCTCTAACAGTGAAACTAAAAATTATGTCCGCCGCATTATTAGGTACCTTAAAACAACAAGGGACTTCTCTCTTGTGTTTCACTCTGATCAAACTCAAATTAAAGCATTTGTCGATGCGTCGTATGCACCCGACGTAGACGACTCACCCATAAATATAGAAAACTTGGAGAAAGGGTGCTCCACTACAGGCTATATGATTTTCACAAACGGAGACTTGTTAAACTGGGCCGTTCACCGGCAAAACTTAGTTGCAACCTCGTCAACTGCAGCTGAACTAATTGCGTTGAATGACGCACTTGACGACATATACGTGATCTGGAGACTCACTGAGAACGTTTTTTCTGTAACCGACTCAGTGCAAGTGTACGAGGATAATATATCCGCATCACGCATTGCATCTGGGGGAGGCCAGAAACGTTCCAGGTCTTTAGCGATCAAATGCTATGCAGTTTTGGAAGCCTTCCAGAATAAACTTATTATGTTTAACGATATTAGGTCGTCCGATCAAGTTGCAGATATTTTAACGAAGGCACTTGATCGAAAAACGTACCAGAATATCGTCACGAAGATACTCCGAACAAGTCAACCTTTCGGCCAATAGTCTTAATTGACTCAACCTGCAAAATTTTTTTGTTTTTGGTTTTGGACTGCGGATGGGCGTCGGTCTTTTAGCGCCTATCGTAAACCGAGCGGTCCATATGTTGTTTCACCACTCATTTCACAATTTTTCAATAGGTTCCCCGTCGCTGCTCTGCCTCTCTTATTGGCATCAGCATTCCCTAATATATACCATTGATTCCAACAATAGCAAATTTATATGAAAATACACAATTAATTATAAGGATATATACATATATACATAATAATATTATCTCCATACAGCTGACGATGAGGAGACATTGATCTCTCCGACGTGTTTTTTTTATATATATACGTTAAGTCGAAAAATCACACAATATTTATAAGATGTGACACTAGAACATAAGGTTCAACATATACCTCATGTTAATATTTACACGATTTATTTAAGATATGAACGCATAAACATTTATTAGACAATAACATACTAGTCAACGACACACAAATTTTTTTTAATAATTTTAATTTCCTTTTACCATTTTAATAGCAATTTTATATGACAATTACATGTAATAATTTTGACTGCTTTTGCTTATTTCATATTTATATTTTTGTTGTTTAATACATGCAATATGTAACACCTATTCGTTTATATGTCCGTTCGTCCGTTTTGAATCGCAGGGGGGTGTTGGGATACGATTCCCTCACTACCTCACAAACACATAACTGTACATTAACCAACACTGCGTGTAACCAATAACATTTATTCTTTTTACATGTGGCGACACTGATCGCCAGCATAATATTTTTTCCGCCACTGCTCGACGGAGAATGTTCTCCGCTCGTCAGTCGTTGTACTAAAGTCGTAAATAAACCTTTTTATTGATAAATGTCCGTGCTTCATTTTCGTTGGATGAAAAGATCGAAACTCACCTCAACATTAGTTACAGAACTATATTGGAGTAGAACTGAATTATAATATTGAAATAAAATACAAAGATGGTGAAGTGCTGCACTAGCGTAGATCGTAACTAATGATATGAGATCTAAGATAAGGAGTGGAAAGTGTGATGTATATATTATTGTGAGAATTACTGAATCAAACGATGACGAACTTTATGACCGAACGAATTATTAAACGCCATATGAAAAGATGAATATAATACCACAACCGAATTTGAGTAAAAACACAAGATTTAAATTTCAGTGTAAAACGAATTTATTACACATATATCAGCTCAATGGCTGGTTGTTGAGTGACTGACAGTTTCATATAGATAAATACAGAATAAACAGCTTACAATATCACAGATTATTACAAATCTCAGTCAAATAATATCAGTCACGATTTGGAGGTTATCATTTTTCTCACACGCCTCCTCAAATCTGACTGAGCAAAAACAAAAGAATGTATACACACAAAAATTTTCACATAATATGTAAGTTAGAGTGTATAAATAAAAATATGATTAAAACTTATTAAATATTGGTAATCATCACTGTCAGTTAAAAATTATATATGAGTTAAAAACATTATTACAGCATTGACTAGTTAAAAGTTTCAATATTATATGGGATACATCATAGTACGAAAAAAAAAAAAATTACAAACACACAATTATTATAGTCATTCTAGGTTTAAGTCTTCAACAAATTTATTAAATACTGGTCGAACAAGACCCTTTGTGAAAATGTCACCTAACTGGTGTTTAGTCGAAGTATAAAAATATTTAAATTCAGTGTCAACATAATCACAAATAAATCTATATTTAGTGTCAATATGCTTGGAACGCTTTGTGAGAATAATAGCAAATTATATTATACATCGACTTATTATTCTCGCACATCATATGTTGTGGTAACACTGTTTTGTTATTATTTGTAATCTGTGATTTTTGTGTTTGAAACCCAACTGTGATTATATGTTTTGTATGCCTTCTCGTCGCTCATCAACCGTCGGTGATATAACATGTCCGCTAATATTATGTGGAATAAAATTCGTGAAATAGTGAATATTTAGTGTCTTATTTCTGTGTTTGTAATGTGTGTGTCTAGTCTTTGCTCAATGTCTTCGTTAGTTTAGGTTTCATCGTTGTATTTTCGTGTAGTTCGATCTGTTGGCAGTTCGTATTTTCTCACAGGTTATGGGCCCAGTTACCTGGATGTCAACATGGTCGCCATTGTTCTGAGTCTTCAAAGTTGTGCAGTCGAATCCTGATTGTCACTCCCAAGCAGTACCATGCCTTCTAATTAATTTTTCATTGTTTAATATGTTCGCTTCTCGATGTTCCTGTGATCTCGTTCGAGTTGAATCGTTGGTCGACGTATCTGATAGTTGCTGAAATTGCTGATTTGCGGTGCAACTGATCGTCGTTACCTGTTATCGAGATGGATGTGAGAAAGCAGAATACGATTGAGCCATTCAATGGGCAGAATGGGCGAACATGGAAGTTTAGGATGGAGCTGCTGTTGGGAAAGGAGTCGTTAAGTAATATAATTGTCGATTCTTTGCCTACTGTTCGAAATAGGGGAGATGCCTGGTCCAATGAGATAATCGTGGTTTCAATCGAGGTAGAAACAATAATCACAATAATAATAATTTTTGTAATTCATCTTCCAATAATGAAGGTCGTAACTATAATAATAATCACAATTCTAACTCACAAAGCAATAATAGTAATAATTTTAATGGAAATGGTCGTAGTTCTGGTAATGACAATGGACATTCAAATATTAAATGTCACTTTTGTAATAAGATCGGACATATAGCACGAAATTGCTATGCTAAAAATCGAAATAATAATAATGATAGTTGTAATAGTAATAGTAATAATGGAAATCGTTCTAATGACCATGGTACCAATAATAATAATAATAATAATAATAGGAGCTCTGCACAGATGTGCAACAAAAATTTTAATAATAATGACAATTGCTCAGAAGTGGGTTACAGTTTCACAGTTAATAATAATAGTAATAATAAAATTGATGATTCCTGTAATGCGAAGGAAGATACAAATTTGATATCTCGAACCACATTTGTAGTAGACAGTGGATGTACAATTCACATAATTAACGATATAAGCTTGTTCAGTGACTACATAGACTTGATTAAACCCCATAGTATCTGTGTTGCAAAGAAGGGAGTCTCGCTTTCCGTCACGTCTGTTGGTACGGTAAAATTGAAATTGCTGAATGGAATCATAATTGAATTCAAAAACGTAAGGTATGCTCGGGAGCTGCCGCAGAATCTGCTTTCCGTGAAACGAATGAGCAAGTTGGCTTTCGATACCTTGTTTAAAGAGGAATCTGTTGATGTCATCCAACGCTGCAGTGGAAAAATAGTGACCACTGGTGTTAGCGTGAACTCAGATCTCTACACGATTAATTTTTTTTAAATGTCAAATCAATCGTGTAATCTGACGTTGGAGGATGAGTCGAGCCCACTGACTGTGTGGCATAGACGACTCGCTCATCTGAATGTGAATGATGTTAAGTTGTTGTCAAACAGAGGTTTAATACCGAACGTTGACTCCAACGGCAGATTATTATGCGAGCCCTGTGTGATGGGGAAGCAGAGACGGAAACTGTTCCTGAGGCATGAATGAAAAACTAGTAAGCCTCTGGAATTGGTGCATACCGATCTCTGTGGTCCTATAAATCTTCCTGCATATAAAGGAGCAAAGTATTTTATGACCTTTATAGATGATTATTCCAACTTTTGTTGTGTTTACCTCCTGACGAGTAAGACGGAAGCATTTTCTAAATTTAGGGAATATAATGAAATGGTCGCGAATAAATTTGGGTATAATGTAAAGAGACTCCGATGTGATCGTGGCACAGAATACTTGAACACAACCTTCCAGTCATATTGTACTGAGAAGGGAATCATTGTCGAACCTACTGTTGGCAGCTGTCCTTAGCAAAATGGAAAAGCTGAAAGGATGAACAGGACGCTGTGTGAGAGGGCAAGGACATTGTTATTTGAGAGTGGTCTTGGTAAGATATTTTGGTCGGAAGCCATATTGTGCTCCGCCTATATTGTAAACAGATGCCCCACTAATAAGGATTTTGTCCCGTTTGAAAGGTGGTTCAATGAACAATATGATTATACAAAATTGAAAACGTTTGGATGTGACGCATATATGTTGTCGTTCAAACATGACTCTGATAAGTTCAAAAATAAAAGTTAAAAATTGAAAATGATAGGTTATTCACCCTGTGGTTATAAATTATTGGATGTGAATACTAAGGAGGTACGTCTATTACGTGATGTTGAGTTTTTCGAAAGTAAAATAGGTAGTACAAATACAAATAGATATACAAAAGATGATGATATTTTTACGAAGGTTACAGAATCAAACTTGGAAAATATGAAGTTGATGGTGACCTGAATTTGGATTGTCTTCCGGAGGAAACGACTGGACGTGATGAGACAGCAGGCAATATATATCTTGCTGAGGATGGCATCCCTTTGACATTTGAGGAGGTGAGTGCTGCACTGGACAGTCTGATGTGGAGATAGGCTATTTCTTCCGAAATAAGTGCCCTGAATTCCAATTAGACCTGGCAGGTGACCAAACGTCCAAAAGACACCCCCACCATCACGTGTCTTTGGATTTTTAATAAAAAATATGATGTTAATAATGAGGTTTTATATAAGGCCAGATTAGTTGCCAGAGGATGTCAACAGAAGAAAGGCTTCAATTTTAATGAAGTGTATGCGCCAGTGGCGAAACTTTCGACTGTCAGGACCCTCTTGGCTGTGAGTAATAAATTAAAATTCCATATTGAACAAATTGATATATGTAGTGCCTTCCTGAATGGAACTCTCTCGGAAGACGTGTACCTTGAAATACCTGAAGGAATAGAAACTGAAACTAATAGACACGATAATGTTTTAAAATTAAATAGGTCTATCTACGGTCTAAAGCAGTCGCCCAAGGTGTGGAACAAATTGTTCAACGAGTTCCTTGTTGCTCTTGGCTTTGTGCAGAGTACGGCTGATGACTGTCTTTATATATTTAAAAATAAAAATGATGGTACTATAGTCTATTTACTCACGTACGTTGACGACGTCCTCATTAGTTCTAATAATAAAACAAAAATCACATTTAAAAAAAAAGAAATTAACAAAAAATTTAAGTGTAAGGATCTTGGAAAGGTTAAAAAATACCTAGGTCTGAATATTAACCATAATTGTGAAGAGGGCGTACTGGAGATTGAGCAGAGGAATCTCATTGAGTCTGTTGCTAGGCGTTTTGGCGTTGAAAATTGCGCACCGACCTACACACCCATTGACCTCAAACTCCAGTTGGACAGGGATCTCAATGCGTGTGATAGTGTACTCAACAAAAACTATCAACAGCTCGTGGGATGCCTAATGTATCTGATGCTAGGATCACGGCCTGATATTTGCTTTGCAATATCGTATTTCAGCCAATTCTTCAGTTATGTCACGGACAAACATTACAAATACCTATTGAGTTCTCAAATATTTAGTAACCACTAAGGACAAGAAATTAATTTTTTCAAATGAATATGATAGTAACGGCAATATTTTGGAAACTTATTCTGATGCCGATTGGGGCAACTGTGTCACCACAAGACGGTCTATCTCTGGTTACTGTGTCTTTGTCTATGGATCACTGGTGTCCTGGTCTAGCAAGAAGCAGCCAACAGTAGCACTATCTAGCACTGAAAGTGAGTTGATTGCAATTTGCGATGCCACCACTGAGTCGATCTGGTTGAAGTATCTGTTAAGTGACTTTTGCATTCAGACTAATGACAGAGCTGTGATTTACGAAGATAACCAGAGTTGTCTGGCCCTTCTGCACTCTGGCAAGTGGAATACTCGCAGATCCAAACATATAGACGTAAAGTACAGTTTTGTGTGCAATCACGTAGATATAGATTTTAAGTATTCGTACGTACCGTCTTCGCGACAGTTGGAGGACGTTTTCACGAAGGGCTGCCCAAAGCCCAAATTTGATATTTTTTGTAAACTGTTAAAATTAATGTAACTTTTTGTATATGTTTACCATTTGTGTTAATATTTTTGGTGTTGTAATTTTTTTTGTATTATTGTTGACTTTTGTCATTCTTTGTTTTAATGACGTTATTAATTTAGTAAATTTGTTTTACCAATATTTGAAATAATCGTATAATTATAATTTGAGGAGGTGTGTGAGAATAATAGCAAATTATATTATACGTCGACTTATTATTCTGACACATCATATGTTGTGGTAACACTGTTTTGTTATTATTTGTAATCTGTGATTTTTGTGTTTGAAACCCAACTGTGATTATATGTTTTGTATGCCTTCTCGTCGCTCATCAACCGTCGGTGATATAACATGTCCGCTAATATTATGTGGAATAAAATTCGTGAAATAGTGAATATTTAGTGTCTTATTTATGTGTTTGTAATATGTGTGTCTAGTCTTTGCTCAATGTCTTCGTTAGTTTAGGTTTCATCGTTGTATTTTCATGTAGTTCGATCCGTTGGCAGTTCGTATTTTCTCACACGTTTAGAGTTCCATCTAGCTGACTTAATTAAACCTTGGCAACTCTGATTGTCTTCAAATATAGCGCACTTATTATTATGAGTAATCCCAAAGTCAGTTAAAAGGTTGCAAAACCAAAG
Organism: Ericerus pela; assembly: GCA_011428145.1. NCBI lineage: Eukaryota > Metazoa > Arthropoda > Insecta > Hemiptera > Coccidae > Ericerus > Ericerus pela. Next base: position 607,424 of record WOFM01000596.1, read on the forward strand.
TCCTTCAGTCGTAGTATAGCATAAGGCGATCAACTCACTTTCAGTGCTAGAAAGAGCAACTGTGGGTTGTTTTCGACTGGACCATGAAACAACAGAACCAAAAACTTTAACACAAGTGCCAGAAATGGACCTTCGAGTCGAGACGCAGTTTGCCCAATCGGCATCAGAATACATTTCTAAAATAAAATTATTATTTGATCTTCAAGTGTAAGTCAACTCAAGATCTTTGGTTGTGATAAGATATTTAAGTACACGGCTAAGATATTTATAATGTTCTAATGTGGCAGCACTAGCAAATTGACTAAAGTATGATATGGCATAGCAGATGTCTGGACGTGAGCCTAACATGATATACATGAGACAACCTAATAACTGCTGATATTTATTATTTAATTTTTGATCTAGACTATTAATGTCTCTAGTTAATTGCAGTTTAGGTTCAATTGGAGTGTATGTAGGAGTACAATTTTCTACTTTAAATCTTTTTGAAACAGACTCAATAAGTGATTTTTGATTAATTCTAATTATTCCACACTCTCGATTATATTTTACGTTAAGTCCCAAATATTTATTTATTTTTCACTAATTTTATTTTTAAAATATTGAATAAGTTTTAAATCATTAGAACTGATGATTATATCATCAACATACGTTAACAAATAAACTATTGATTTGCCTTGACGATATATATAAAAACACTCATCAGCTTTACCTGGTTTAAATTTTAATTCCGTTAAAAATTGGTGAAACATAGTGTTCCACACCTTGGGCAACTGTTTAAGCCCGTATATAGAACGATTTAACAACAAAACATTATCATTACAATCAGAATTGGGTTCGATGCCTTCTGGAATTTCTAAATAAACTTTTTCTGACAATCTACCATTCAGAAAGGCACTACAAATATTGATCTGATGAATATAGAAATTTAATTAATTGGACAGAGCAAGTAGAGTTCGAACAGTTGATAGCTTGGCAACTGGAGCATATACCTCAGTAAAGTTAAAATCTTCTTTTTGTTGGCAGCCCCTAGCTACAAGTCGGGCTTTATACAACATGTTGCCAACAGAATCAACTTTCTTAGTAAAAAGCCATCTGCAAGTGATTGTCGGTTCATTATACAGACATTTGATCACCTTCCAGGTGCAGTTGGAAGTAAGAGCATCAACTTCATTTTTAATTGCCTCTTTCCAACTTTTAGATTCAGGAGAACAATTCGCCTCCTCAAACGTCTGTGGACATTCACTTTCGATAGCGCTAACTGTAAAAAGGCACGAATTAACTACATCATCAAAATGTACATCATTTATAACAATGTTATCGCCCAGATTGCCATCAACTTCAACCAAATCAACATTCGAACCATCTACTTCTGTCAAAATCGGATCTCTTTCATTATATTTAGATTTAATAATTGAATTTTCATTAAACTCTACATCTCTAGAAATGAGAATGTCAGGCTTAGGTTTGCTCACGTCCAGCAACTTATATCCACCAGGAGAATATCCTACCATAATCAACTTTTTACTTTTTCTTTCAAATTTATGAGAACTGTGAACCCAATCAAGCATAAAGGCATCGCAGCCAAACACCTTCAGCTTTTCATAATTAAAAATTTTATTATGCCATCTTTCAAAAGGAACGAATTGTTTTCTAGTAGGGCATCTATTAATAATATAAGCTGCACACATTAAAGCTTCGTTCCAAAAAACCTTATCTAAGCTGCTTTCATAAATTAATGTTCTGGCGTGTTCACATAATGTTCGATTCATACGTTCAGCCTTCCCATTTTGCTGAGGGCAATTTCCCACAGTTGGTTGTAATTCTATGCCTTTTTCGGCTCAATAGGTTTTAAATGGACCATTAATATACTCTGTGCCTCGGTCACATCTAAGAGCCTTTACATTACAACCAAATTTATTTGCAACTAATTCATTATACATCTTAAACTTAGAAAGAACCTCAGTCTTATTGTTTAGCAGGTACACAAAACAAAAATTTGAATAGTCGTCAAGAAAGGTTAAAAAATATTTCTTATCGTCATAAGCAACGTGATTTATTGGACCACAAAGATCCGTATGGACTAACTCAAGTGGTTCTTTTGTTTTTGGTTGGTGACGATCAAAAGGTTTGCGATGTTGCTTGCCCATGACACAGGGCTCACAAAAAATTCGATCTTTCAAATCAATTTTTGGGATAAGTTCCCTTTTAGATAACAACTTCACATCATTATTATTTAAATGAGCCAACCTTTTGTGCCATAAATCCATCGGACTATTTGTGCATAAAGCAGTTAGATTACAAGATTCAGTTACATTACTTGAAAAATGAGTGATATATAGGTCCAATATGGTACTTTTAACGGTTATTATTACTTTATTATTATTAACTTCATCAATAATATCTACCGTCTCAGCCCTAAATTGTGAAAGAAAACCAGCATTTCCCATACGTTTAACAGACAACAAGTTAGATGGTAGCTCACTAGCAAAACAAACATTGTGAAGTGTTACATCAAAACCTAAATTTGACTTTAATTTAACAGTACCAACTGCTGAAACAACAAGCGAGACATTCTTTTTAGCGATCATAATAGACATAGGCTTCTTTAATTCAATATACTCTGTAAATAGAGTCAAGTCATTAATTATATGTGAGGTGCTACCAGAATCAACTACAAACGGTACACCAGATTTAGATTTACTTTCAAAGGGTGTGACATGACCATGAGCCATAAAATTATATCCTACCTCTGAACAGTCATTAGACGCCTGTAATGCAGAAGAGCCCTTAGAATCATCCTTTGGTTTCTCCTGATTCCTTTTAGAATAACATGTTTTCGCTATATGACCAAGTTTGCCACAAAAATGACAACGAACATTACTGTAATCACGACCTGAATTATTATTTTGATTTTTATAACTATTATTATTCCTATCAGACGAACCTGCGTCATGATTACTGTTACTATTTCCCTGACTAGAATTATTATTTTGTATTTGACTAGAATTACTTCTACGGTCACCATAGCCGCCACTATTTCCCTGATTTCTACGAAAATTATTGGACTGAAAATAATCACGTCCTCTACCACAAAAATTACCCCTATATCGACTGTTGCCACGTTGAAAACCAAAAAAGACATTCTCTCCAGTAGGTGCAACATCTACTGAAGGTTTTTGAGAAACAGTTGTCGGAGGAGCCAACACAGCATCCTTTTTGTCCGACAACAAATCATAATGATATGACAAAACTTTACTTATTACATTATCCTACGAAGGTTTTGGCATATCCTGTAACATCAAACGCAGCGGTCGATATTCGCCAGGAAGGGACTTTAAATACCACAGAATGAACTGCTTAGTCCTCGTTGGATCACCCAGTTCATCAAGTTGTCGACACTTATCTCGAAATGACATAGTATGAGCTTGCAAATCACCGCCAAAAACGAATCTCTAAGCGTACAATGAAGTTCGAAGATCAATGAGTTTTTGATCATCATCACGTTTCACCAAATTGTAGATCAATTCAAGCATATCGCGAGCGAATTCGAATCCCCTAATGACTTCCAAAAATTGATCGTGCACATTATTTGCGATATAAAACATAGCTTTAGAATTCTTACTACACCATTCAGCATTCCGATCCTTAATTGCAGGAACATGATGCGCAACTTCGTAGAGATCTTTCTTCCGCAACAGTAATTCCATTCGAAAATTCCAGCTCTGCAAGTTTTTGCCATCATATAATTCGATGTTGGTTTTTCTTCCACTCTCCATCTCGAAAAAATTCACAGTCACGTAGCAAACTGCTAATCCAGTGATAAAATCAGGCTCAAAGCCAACAGAGACGAGACACGCAGAAAAACGGCAACAGCAGAAAATACAAAGAACACAAACGAATTAGTAAAATGACATGATCATTACCAGACAGCTTTTGACTGCAGAACTTTGCTTGAGAATCACAATAGCGGCCATGCTGAACACGACATCTGGGCCCATAACCTGTGAGAATTACTGAATCAAACGATGACGAACTTCATGACCAAATGAATTATTAAACGCCATATGAAAAGATGAATATAATATCACAACCAAATTTGAGTAAAAACACAAGATTTAAATTTCAGTGTAAAACGAATTTATTACACATATATCAGCTCAATGGCTGGTTGTTGAGTGACTGACAGTTTCATATAGATAAACACAGAATAAACAGCTTACAATATCACAGATTATTACAAATCACAGTCAAATAATATCAGTCACGATTTGGAGGTTATCATTTTTCTCACAATTATTACTGATGATGATGATGAGTGAGTGAGAGAGAATTTTGTATCAACACCTCCTGAAATTTAAGCAGTTACGAACCAGTGATTATCATCGAGCACTGAAAGAAAACAAATTTAATTATTAAACATGGCAAAGAAAAAAATAATATAAAATATATGAAATAAAGGTAACAAAAATTTTATGGTAACTGTGTTGCTGCTGCGCTTCGAATAAATAAATGGTTAAATAAATACATGCATAGTGTGAGAAGATGAGGAAGAAATCAACGGATCGAGACGACTAAAAACACATGAAACGAACCTAAACTAAAAACGACATCGAACAGAGACTAGACACACACATTACGAACACATAAATAAAGACACAAGATTCACTAATTACGAACTTTTATTTCCACATTAAGAGTAGTGGAGTTGTTAACAACATGAATAACAAAAAGCGACTAGAGGCGTATGATTACATAATATCACAGTCAGGTACAAAACACTAAAAATCACAGATCACAAAAATATAACGACAGTGTTGCCACCACAAATGATACGTGAGAATAGTAGTCACGAGTATAATTTAATTTGCTATAATTCTCACACGCCTCCTCAAATTAAACTTATACGATTACGGTAAAATGGTAAAAACGAATTATTAAATTAATAAGGTCATTAAAAACATAAATGACAAAAGTCAACAAAAATACAAAAAGTTACAACAATAAATACTACATGAATGGTAAACATATACAATAAGTTACAACAACTTTAACATTTTACAAAATACATCAAATTTAGGCCTCGGGCAGCCCTTCGTAAAAACATCAGCCAACTGTCGCGAAGTTGACACGTATGAATACTTAAAGTCTAAATTTACGTGATTGCACACAAAACAGTACTTTACGTCCACATGTTTTGATCTGCGTGTGTTCCATTTTCCAGAGTGCAAGATAGCCAGACAACTCTGATTGTCTTCGTAAATTACAGCTCTGTCATCAATTTGAATGCAAAAGTCACTCAATAAATATTTCAACCAAATTGATTCAGTGGTAGCATCGCATATGGCGATCAACTCACTTTCAGTGCTAGACAGAGCTACCGTTGGTTGTTTCTTACTAGACCAGGACACCAGCGACCCATAAACAAAGACACAGTAACCCGAGATAGACCGTCTTGTGTTAACACAGTTACCCCAATCGGCATCCGAATATGTTTCGATTATATTGCCATTATTATTATGTTCATATGAATATATAAGTTTTTTATCTTTAGTAGTCACTAAATATTTTAGAACTCTCAATAAATATTTGAAATGTTCATCTGTGGCATAACTGGAGAACTGGCTGAAGTACGATATTGCAAAGCAAATATCAGGCCGTGATCCTAGCATTAGGTACATCAAACATCCCACGAGCTGTTGATAGTTGTTATTCAGCACACTATCACATGCATTGAGGTCCCTATCCAATTGGAGTTTGGGGTCAATAGGTGTGTAGGTAGGTGCACATTTATCAACACCGAACCGCCTAGCAACAGACTCGATGAGATTCTTCTGCTCGATCTCCAGTACACCCTCTTCGCGACTATAATTAATATTTAAACCTAGATACTTATTAACTTTTCCAAGATCCTTACATTTGAATCTCTTATTAATTTTATTTTTGAAAAATATGATTTGTTCTTTACTATTGGAACTAATGAGAACGTCATCAACGTAAGTGAGTAGATAAACTATCGTTCCATCATGTTTATTTTTGAACACATATAGACAGTCATCAGCCATGCTTTGTACAAAGCCAAGTGACAACAGGAACTCATTAAATAGCTTATTCCACACTTTTGGCGACTGTTTAAGACCATATATAGACCTATTCAATTTTAATACATTATTATATTTATCAACCTGCGTTTCAATACCTTCAGGTATCTCGAGGTACACATCCTCAGAAAGAATACCGTTCAAGAACGCACTACAGATATCTATTTGTTCTATATAAAATTTTAATTTATTACTGACAGCCAAGAGGGTCCTCACAGTCGAAAGTTTCGCCACTGGCGCATATACTTCATTAAAATTGAAGCCTTTCTTCTGCTGACAGCCTCTGGCAACTAACCTAGCTTTATATAAAACATTATTTTCATTATCATATTTTTTATTAAAGATCCAACGACACGTGATGGTAGGTGCGTTCTTTGGATGTTTGGTCACCTTCCAAGTCTGATTGGAGTTCAGGGCACTTATTTCAGATGAAATAGCCTCTTTCCACATCAGACTATCAGGTGCTGCACTCGCCTCCTCAAACGTCAAAGGAATGCCGTCCTCAGCCAGGTATATATTTCCTGCTGCTTGATCACGTGTAGTCGCCTCCTGTGAAAGACAATCTAAATTTAAATCACCATCAACTTCAATATTTTCCAAGTTGGATTCAGTGACTTCTTTAAACAACTCATCATTTTTAGTATATTTATTATATTCAGAGTTACTTATTGCACCTTCAAAGAACTCAACATCATGTGACAGACGTATCTCCTTAGTGCTTAAGTCCAACAACCTGTACCCACATGGAGAATAACCTACCATTACTAACTTTTCACTTTTACTCTTAAATTTGTCAGAGTCATGTTTGAACGATAACATATATGCATCGCATCCAAACGTTTTTAATTTATTATAGTTATATTTTTCACCAAACCATCTCTCAAATGGAATAAAATCTTTATTTGTGGGGCATCTGTTTACGATATAGGTGGAGCACAATATGGCTTCCGACCAAAATATCTTCCCAAGACCACTCTCAAACAACAGTGTCCTTGCCCTCTCGCACAGTGTCCTGTTCATTCTCTCAGCTTTTCCATTCTGCTGAGGACAACCACCAACAGTAGGTTCAACCACAATTCCCTTCTCAGTACAATATGACTGGAAGGTCGTATTCAAGTACTCTGTGCCGCGATCACAACGGAGTCTCTTTACATTATAGCCAAACTTAATCGAGACCATCTCGTGATATTCTTTAAATTTTGTAAAAGCTTCTGTCTTGTTCGCCAGCAAGTAAACACAACAAAAATTGAAAAAATCATCGATAAAAGTCATGAAATACTTAGCTCCTTTATATGCAGGAGGGTTAATAGGTCCACAGAGATCAGTATGAACCAACTCCAACGGCTTATTTGTTTTTCTTTCATGCCTTGGAAATGGTTTTCGACTCTGTTTCCCCATAACACAGGGCTCACACAGCAATCTGCGATTGGAGTCAACATTAGGTATCAAACCCCTACTTGACAGCAATCTAACATCGTTCACATTTAGATGAGCAAGTCGTTTATGCCACACAAACAGTGGGCTCAATTCATCTCCCAACGTCAGATTACACGATTGACTTGGCATTTTTACAAAGTCAATTGTGTACAAATCCGAGTCTACGCTAACACCAGTGGTAACTACTTTTCCACTGCAGCGTTGGATGATCTCAACAGACTCTTCCCGAAACAAAGTGTCAAATCCCGACTTGCTCATACGTTTAACCGAAAGCAGATTCTGCGGCAGCTCCCGAGCATACCTTACATTTTTCAACTCGATTACAATTCCATTCAAAAGTTTTAATTTTACAGTACCCACCGACATGACAGACAGAGAGACACCCTTCTTCGCAACACAGATACAATGTGGTCTGATCAAGTCTATATAATCACTGAACAAATTTATATCATTTACAATGTGAATTGTGCATCCACTGTCAACTATAAATGTGGTTCGAGGCATCAAGTTTAAATTTTCTTTTGCATTGCAAGAGTCATTAATTTTATTATTATCGTCATTATTCAATGTGAAGCTGTAACCCACCTCAGAGCAACCGTCAATAGCATTAAAATTTTCATTGCACATCTGTGCCGAGCTCCTATTACTATTATTATTATTGGAACTTTGGTCATTAACTCGATTTTCACTGTTATTATTACTATTATTACAATTATTATTATTATTACGATTTTTGACATAACAGTTTCAGGCTATATGCCCTATTTTGTTACAATAGTGACATTTCACATTAGAATGTCCACCGTCAGTATTATTATTACGACCACGTCCATTAAAATTATTATTATTATTATTGTTTGAGCTCGAATTTTGATTATTATTATTAAAATTATTATTTCCGCCTCGACTGAAACCACGACTATTATTATTATTTCGAGATCGACCACGATTAAAACGATTTCCATTACTACTATTACTAGAATTTCGTCCAACATTATTGCAATTACCAAAATAAATGTTCTCCTCACCAGTGATACCCACTGATGAAGGTTTTTGAGATGTAGTGTTCAGAGTGTTACCTCGAACTGTCGATTTGCTATCAGAAGATAGCTCACGCTGGAAGTTATTCAATTTCATGAAAACTCCATCCCAGGTGACGACTTCTGCATCTTCAATCACAACCTTAATTGGACGAAATTCTGCAGGTAATGACCTCAGCAATACCAAAATAAATTGTTTCGTGGTCGTTAAATCTCCTAATTCTGTCAAACGTCTACAACGAGAACGAAAATCTAACAAATATTTATGCAAATCAATACCAGACACATACCGTTTTGCGTACAAATCACCTCGTAAATCCATCAGCGTCTGGTCATTGCCGTTGTCGATGAGGTTTGTTAGGACATGAAACATCTCCTTCGCCGTCGTGTACGTCTGGATCATCTCAAGGTACTCGTCAGTCACGTTGTTTGCTATCAGGAACATCGCCTTCGCGTTCTCCTTGGACCAAGCATCTCCCCTGTTACGAACAGTCGGCAAAGAATCGATTATAATGTTAGTTAATGACTCCTTTGCCAACAACAGCTCCATCCGGAACTTCCATGTACGGCCATTCTGCCCATTGAACGGCTCAATCATGTTCTTCTTTCGCGCTTCCATCTCGTTGACAGGTACGGACGATCAGTTACACCGCAAACACAGCGATTTTCAGCAACTTTCAGACACGTCGACCAACAATTCAACACGAACAAGATCACAGGAACATCGAACAGAGAACATATCAAACAATCGAAAAACAATTAGCAGGCATGATATTACTTGGGTGTGGCGAGCAGAATCAGACAGCACAACATTGACGAACTATGACAATGGCGACCACGTTGACATCCAGGTATCTGGGCCCATAACCTGTGAGAAGATGAGGAAGAAATCAACGGATCGAGACGACTAAAAACACATAAAACGAACCTAAACTAAAAACGACATCGAACAGAGACTAGACACACACATTACGAACACATAAATAAAGACACAAGATTCACTAATTACGAACTTTTATTTCCACATTAAGAGTAGTGGAGTTGTTAACAACATGAATAACAAAAAGCGACTAGAGGCGTATGATTACATAATATCACAGTCAGGTACAAAACACTAAAAATCACAGATCACAAAAATATAACGACAGTGTTGCCACCACAAATGATACGTGAGAATAGTAGTCACGAGTATAATTTAATTTGCTATAATTCTCACACATAGAATATAAAGATTAATAATGTAAAAAAATTAAAATATATGAATTGTTGGTCATAATACATATAACTCTTAACATCTCATACTTGGTAACACTGAACTCATAATAAAGAACTTTTATATATTTACTCTCGTACACACTGTCACGCCATAGTGGGGATCTCATTTCTGAACCCATGCCATTACTTGTACTTTTGGCTGTTCTTTATTCGTTTAATAAAGTTACAGTGAATTTGTTCTTTTTCATTTTATAAGAAGAATATATCCTCACACAAAAAAAATATATGGTAACATGCAATAAAAAATGAAAAGGTAACAATTTTCATTCATAAATGGATACCAGTAAAACATGCAATAATGGTTATGGTAAAGATTATGATAAAGATTACATGTATAGATGAGTAACGGCAGTTGTAGTATGCATTCTGTGTATCAAGGAATTTCATGTTGAGGTATTGTGTCAAGTGCTATTGTATGTATTGTGATAAGTGGAAAAGGCAAGAATTTTTACAAGCCTCTCTAAGTATTTCTTTTTCAAGCTGATTTACAAGTTATGACATCATGAATGTTCTATATATTTTTTTTGAGAGCGAGTGCAAGTGGAGTGTAGAACAACACAAACACAAAAGTGAATATACCAGCTGACACGATGTCAGTGTTACCATTAATAAAACATAAACATGTATAATGACTTATGGAATGCAAGTGTAGTAAACATATGATATGAATGGTTAAGTATGAGGTTGTGAGGGAATCGTATCCCAACACAAATTGAAGGGAATTCCTCTGCATTTAATGGTATTGATTCTTCGACGAATTCTTTTTGATTTGCTGAAGAATTCCCTTCAATTGGTGTCAATTCAATGGCAAACTATTTCAAGTAAACCAAGTTAGAAATATAGAATTCTAAATATGTGCCTAATTGAATGATAGAGAGCAGTAGAGTTAACATAACGCCGTTCAAACATGCAACAAAAAAAAATTTAGAATATCCATGACATCATAACCTGTAGACCTGCTTGAAAAACTTCCTTCTGCGAGACACTGGTAGTTTCCTAACTCTTATATTTTTTTCTGTGATTTTGTTCTTAGGAATTGTGTCAGTTACTTAGGACCTTTGACTATATAGCTTAATGGACAGCTAAAACTGATAAGAAATACATAGGGTTGAATGGAACACCGTTAAAGCCATTTTTAACAGGCGTTCTTTTTATTAAAAATTAACCTTTGGTGATTTTCAAGATTTTATCAGTTCTAGAAATAACGAAAAATCAGAAACATCATACCTACTACATATGAAATCGATACCTATTTCAATTATCGTGTGGTAAACAAGTCAGAAATATGAAAAACTTGTACTTGTGGCAGTACTATATCTTTAATTCAGATTCCAAATACGCTGGGACATTCGATTTTGTTATTCTCTGCAATTGGAAATCTGACTGACTGTTAAATTTGCTGAAATTTTTCAACAAAATTGTAAGAAATCGTTTGTCAAGGCTGAAAAATTACGGAAAATCATTTACTTTGTTCTGATTCAAATAAAATGACTTGGAAAAATTATCAGAAATATATTTCAAAACGAAGAAATTCGCAATAGACGCCATCAATTTCTAATCACTTCAAACCTTTATAGGACAAATAAGGTACCTACTTGAATCTTTTACAATAACTACTTATTTCAGGCATTTTAAAAACAAAAAATGGCAAAATAAAAGCCAAATTTTCATAAATGTCATCCAATTGTTTATTTTCATTAATGTTCATATCATCTGAAATTTATTCTAAATTTGAAAAACATTTTCTCTGATCAAATAAAATAAAATAAATTTTGTTGGGATATGATTCCCTCACTCCCTCACAAACACATAACCTGATGTTGACTAACACTGTATGTAACATGTTTATTACATTTAATCTTTTCACATGTGGCGACACTGATCATCGACATAATCTTTTTCCACCACTGCTCGACGGAGAATGTTCTTTGCTCGTTAGAGATGTGTGTTTTAGTTCATTTGGGGGATTTAGTTCAACAGGTCTCGGTCTTTTGAATGAACCAAATGAGCTGCATGAATCAAACCTTTGAGTATGTATTATTTCATATGGAGAGCAATTCGTATACATTTTCTATACGTAGTTACTCTCAGACATAGAAAGCGCTTTCATTCCCCAAAAACGCTTACTGTTTCGTTTCGTGTTTTGTTGATTAATAAGAAATTCCACTCATCAAGTGATTAACAACAATGCTGTGATGTATAAGAGTGAACTAGCTTGTAGGTTTATACAATATAACTTTGATTTGATAATATCTTTTAGTTCAAAATGAACTAGTTCATCCTCATCTTTCGGTCTCGTTCATTTAGGTCTTTCAAAAGATTAGTTCAAATGAATTAGTTCTTGGTCAACCGACACATCTCTATCATTCGTCAGACGTTGCACTAACGTTGGTAATAAATCTTTTTCAAAGATGATAACTCGTTTTTATCTTTTCCGCATCGAGTGATCAGAACTCACCTCAATATGGTAGGCAGAGCTACGGATCGGAAAAAGAAGTGCAGTAATTAAAATGTGTTAATTGTGTAATTAATTAAAAGTTGAAATTTCGTGTTTCATGCAAAGTGAAAAGGCTTAGTGCTGTGTGATACCTCCGTGCAAAGTGGATAGAAAAGTGTTAAAAATTTGTGAACACAAAGTTCGTTTCAGTGATAGAAGTAAATATCCTGAAAAATTTTAAAAAGTTTAAAGTCAGTGAATTGAAAAGTAAAAGTTCGAAGTCAAAGTAAACGAAGGTGAATCCTTGGGGGTAAGTCGAAAAATTTGAAGAAGATAGTTGGGAAAGCAGATTGAAAAGATCCTGTGGATGAACAAAACCAGTCATCAAAAGTGAAATAGTTGGAAACTGCTCATGCTGTGTTCTGGATAGAAAAAGCTGAGTCAGAGAGATTAAAGTTCGACGAGTTCCTGAAAAGAAACGGCGAAACTTGGTGTCAATTGGGCAAGAAAGTGGATGGAAAACATCGAAAAATTACGAAAAATCAACGGATAAAAATAAAATAAGTAAAAAATTTTAGAATAATTGATCATAATTTTGTGTGATTTTGCTCAAAAATTAATGAAACATCAAAATTTCAGTATATTAAAATTAAGATTTGATACATTTTCGTGTATATTCTCGACCAAAATTTAAGTAAAGTCAAAACTTGAAAGGTGGATTCAATATCCTTTCAAACTTTATCTTGTTGGTCGAGAATTGCAGAAACAGGAAATCTTTGTTTGATGAGCTTCATCGAGTCCAACAAAAGAAAACCTAAATTCATGAACATTAATCTTGGTGACAAACTTTTTCTTGTTTACAAACAATAAAATATTTTTCAATAGATGAATGTTAACAGATTATTTTCTTTTCAGCATTAATCTCTTTCACATTTTCGTAGAATAATTTTTGAATTGAATATTAATTTATGTTTTAACATGTTCAACAGAATCCTTTTTGTTCTGGAACACAACCCAGAGTACTAATTAAATCAATCTTGAATATTTTCGGCGATGAAGTCCAAGTAAATCAATCACTCAGGAAACTGAAACAACGACGGAGAGATCACCTCATTGTCGGCAACATATAATTAGTGAGAATAATTTTAAAATATTAATTAATTATTTGATGTCATATTATAGTATATTTAATTTGCATTCCCTATCAAGCGGTTGAGACCGTGTTGTGCATTATCGTGCGGTTAAGACCGTGTTACCCTTTAGATTTAAGTTCTCATGTTTCTGAGGTAGGATTTAAATTCCCCAATATTTCAAATTTAATAATAAAATGTCACAATTTGATACCAAGAAAGTATTCGATGGAAGGAATTATGATGCCTGGAGGACCACGATGGTCTCAACACTCTGCAGAGGGATTGTATCCAATTATGCACGATGTTGAGACCAAAGTGCTATTTTTGGGGGTTGAATTAAACAATTTTTTAAACCCTGATCCTGGCAACGCTAGCCCAGCTAATCGAATGGCATATTTTTGTAACCAAGAAAAGGGAAAAGCTCTAATCTATCAGGGACTTAATAACGAATTAATTGAAAAAGTCAAAGACCTAAAAACCATAAATCAAATATTAAAAGTATTAGATGAAAGGTACAAGAGCTGCACGCAAGTGACATATATTAACGCGAAGCAGGCTTTCCAAAGATTAAAATTTAATAGTGACGGTAATATGAGGAGCGATATCCTCCAACAATGAAATAAAAAACTACGTTCGTCGTATCATTAGATACCTGAAAACTACAAGAGATTTCTCTCCAGTCTTCCACTCCGACCAAACTCACATTAAAGCTTTTGTCGATGTGTCGTATGCACCCGACGTAGACGATTCACCCATTGACGTAAATAACTTGGAGAAAGGGTGCTCCAAAACCAGCTTCATGATTTTTGTAAACGGAGACTTGCTAAATTGGGCCATTCACTGGCAACACACAGTTGCAACTTCATCAACTGCAGCCGAGTTAATTGCATTGAATGATGTACTCGACGACATATATGTGATCTGGAGACTTATGGAAAGCTTTTTCTCTATAACCGACCCAGTGCAGGTGTATGAGGACAATATATCTGCATCTCACATTGCATCTGGGGGAGGCCAGAAATGATCCAGGTCTCTCGCGATCAAATGCTACGCACTGCTGGAGGCATTTCAGAAAAAATTGATAAACTTCAATGATATTAGTTCACTTGATCAAGTTGCCGATATATTAACTAAAGTGCTTGATCGGAAAACCTTCCAGAATATTGTTACGAGAATCCTCCGAGCAAGTCAACTTTTCAGCCAATAGTCTTAATTGACATAACCTTTCAAAATTTTTGATATTTGGTTTTTGACTGCGGATGGGCGTCGGTCTTTTAGCGCCTATCGTAAACCGAGTGGTCCATATTTTGTTTCACAATTTACATCATACACTTTCAACAGGTTCCCCATTGCTGCTCTGCCTCTCTTACTGGCATCAGCATCCCCTAACAAATTCAATTGATTCCAACAATAGCATATTTATTTAAACCCCACACAATTCATTATAAGGACATAGATAATAATGTTTTCTTCCACAGCTGACAATGAGGAGATATTGATCTCTCCGACCTTTCCTTTATATATACAATAATTCAAAATCACACAATATATTTATAAGACGTGACACTATAACAAAAGGTTAAATGTATACCTAATGTTAATAATTACACAATATATAAGACAAAACAATTGATTTATAAATTCATACACATTTTAATTGCACATCATAATACTAGTCAACGACCTATTTAATTCTTACCACTTTTTATAGCAACTTTTTATATGATATTTATGTTTAATAATTTTGACTGCTATTGCTTATTTATTTTTTAATACATACACTGTGTGATACATTTTTTACTTATATGTTCCTTCGTCCATTTTGAATTGCAGGGGGGTGTTGGGATACGATTTTGTCACTCCCTCAAAAACACATAACCTGATATTGACTAACACTGTATGTAACATGTTTATTACATTTAATCTTTTCACATGTGGCGACACTGATCGTCGACATAATCTTTTTCCGCCACCGTCGGAGAATGTTTTCCACTCGTCAGTCGTTGCACTAACGTTGGTAATAAATCTTTTTCGAAGATGATAACTCGTTTTTATCTTTTCCGCATCAAGTGATCAGAACTCACCTCAATAAATTTTCACTCAAAAAACATATTTTAGCTCATTTAGGACTCGCTCAAGTTCTTACAGCAGTTCAAGAAGTTTTTTTCGGATAACAAATCAGCGAACAATGAAACTATTTACCTAATAGCCAAATTTTTCAGTTTAAGAAAACCTTACTTCAAACTTTTCAAGAAAAAAGGAATTCTATCCAAAACTTACATTTTCACATTCTGAAGAGTTCATCGATTAATTTAAATCATTATTCGAACGTTTCACTCATTAATTTCAGACAATAAATTGGTATAACATTCTAATATTTCACTAGTATCTGCTTATATTGTTAAGAGTCATGAAAATATAACTCAATACAAATTCAGTTTTCACACAAAGTACCTTTTTCAAAAAGTAACGCCTGCATTGTTTGGCTTCAAGATTTTATCAGTTCTAGAAGTCCATTAAACTATATAGTCAAAGCTTAGGACCAAATTCACAATCGTCACTTTAACCTCCCTTTGCTTAAATTTCACATTAAAAAAGTTTTTTGCACAATTTTGTACATAAAAATGTGGGAACATTGTATTTCTTACGAGAGTTCCAATGTAAAAATAATATGTTAAAACCTTTTTAAATACAAAATTCTGCCAAAAGTCATTTTTAATGGAAGTTTAAGTGAAGGGAGGTTAAAGTGATGTTTGTGAATATGGGCCTTATCTTATCTTCCATCCCGGTTTGGGCTTTCGTAACAGCCACATTAATGTACAAATTTAATTGGTTAAAAAGTGATGTGAGGCGGTAAATACGAGGAACGAAAAGGAGTAAGAGAGAAGTTTTCACGATAGAATTTATTAGCAGACCAAAAATATAATTTCAAGTAAAATACGTAATGGCGAAGCAACAGCGTTATCGGTTCGAGAATAGTAGGGGAAGCACTTCGTGATGAGAGTGTACGTGTGACATATACATATAGATTGATGTGTTGATGATGATGAAGAATGATATGAGGTGGGATTTTGTATCAACACCCCCTGAAATTTTACCGGTCTAGTTCTTCATCGTATGATTGCTGAATTTTAATATATTAATTCACATAAATAGAATAATAAAAAATTAAGTATTGCAATAACATGATGTTTCAAAAAAAAAATATGGTAACTTTAAGTTTCAAAAATAATTTTTGGTTGCTGTGCTTCGAAAATAATTAAACGAATATAATAAACAATTAAATCACATGCATATGTATAATATATCTGTATATAAAAATGGTAAATGGTAACCTGTAAAAAAAATTGTGATTAAAAAATAAAGATAATAATTGGTAACATGCAAAAAATATTTCGTGTATATAAATGACTAATAAATGATTCATTGTGGCATGTGTTCGAATAAATTTTCGAACATTTACAAGTGTATAGTATGAAAGGAGAAAAAGAAAGAAAACAAAATTAAATTGAAAAGAAATAGAATTAACAAAAGGTTTTTACGATATACGATTGTGCATAGAAAACGTTACATTTTACAATCTTATCTAATACATTGGCATGCAATAGTATGTAATGATAATATATGATGTCCGCTAACTTTATCTTTTACGTTTCTCTTTGTGTTTGAGGTGGCGTTTAACATGTTTATTTTTGGATAAGGCAGGCTATTAGGTTTATCTTTATTGAGGTCATGTAATGAGTTTTTATCTCTTGTATATTGTTAAGATTTTCCTTTCATACTCTCTGTGGGAATTTTTCGTGTATTTTTCTCACGCTTGTATAAAGTTGTATGCTATTTCTATTATTAGCGTTTATAGGGTTTATACTTGCTCGATTTTAATTCTGTTTTCATTGTTGGGTTTGCAGCAAAATCAAGTATCTATTTCTGACAAGTATTTTCGAGTGTATTTTTCTTTTGAATATTATTTATGAACAATGTAAGAGTATTTTTCTTGTACAATATGTTTCAAGTTTGGACTTAAATATTTGACCTGGTACGACTTGACTTTTTGGACGGGCATTTTCCTTAAATAAATGTATATAATATTATGTGTACAAATTCGTATTTTCGAGAATTTTGACTATTAAATTTTCAAATTTTGTTCTGTCTAAAGATTTCGTAAGTAAATCTGCAAGCTGATTTTCAGAATTGACAGATCTAAAGTGAATTATTTTTTCTTCCATTGCCTCCAAAATTGAATAGCATTTTATCATTAGGGCTCTCGATTTCTTTTGGCTTCCACCTGAGCAAATTTTTTGAGTTGATATATTATCTTCCATTATGTCCACAGTTATTTTTTCTCCAAAAATTTTGAAATTCATATGTTGTATGACTTTTATTATATCTAGGGTATCAAAGACTGCTATGATTTCTGCAGCGGTGCTCGATGAAGCATGGATTGTCTGCTTTGAACAATTCCATTCTATCAAATCTCCATTCGCAAAAATCATAAAACCAGTAATTGATTTTTCCTTTTGTAAATTATTTGGGTCAATATTATTATCATCTACTTGAGGGTCATACAAAGCGTCAACATATGCTTGTATTCCATCTCCCTCCGATCTATATGTTAAATTATAATTTTTTGTAGAGCTAATGTACCTGAATATTCTCCTTACGTAATTTTTTAGCGTATCATTTGAATTATTTTGAAAATGTGAGAAAAAGTTTACCGGAAATAATATGTCAGGTCTGGTTAATCTGGCTAAGTATAATAATCCTCCAATCATTGATTTATATTCTGTGTTATCCTTACCATTTTCAACTTTCTCAATTTTTAGGGCAGTTTCCATTGGAGTATTTGTCTTTTTTATTTCCGAAATACCAAACTTTTTTATCATTTTTTCTATATGCTTATTTTAGGATAATATTATCGTCTTATTTTCAATATTTCTTTCTATTTCTAATCCCACAAAAAATTTTGGATTGTTGATGATTGTTATAGTAAAAGATTTTTCTAATTGTTCATTTATTTTTGTGATTGCCATTTGTGAATTTGAGGCTATTAAAATATCATCCACATAGCTTAAAAAATATTTATTTTCATTTTTTGTATTCATTTGGTACAAACATCTATCAGCTTTAGTTCTTAAGAAGCCCATTTCCTTTATTTTGTAGTCCAATAGATCGTACCAAGATTTGCTTGATATTTTAAGTCCGTATATCGATTTCTTTAATTCGAGGACTTGATTTGAATTAATATTTATCCCTTCTGGTTTTTTTACATAAATAGGTTTTATAATAGGAGAGTTCAAATATGCCGTTTTGACGTCATATTGTACAAGAATTAATTTTTGTCTATCAACTATAGAGAGAAACCATCTAATAGTACTTATTGATGCAACAGGACCATGTGTTTTGGTAATATTGTATTCAGTTTGGTCTTTGAATCCCCTTGCTACTAATCTGGCTTTGGGTTTGGGGTTGCCAAACTCATCGTATTTTATTGTGAATATCCATCTAGTGTCTATTAATTTTTCTTGATGGTTTTGTTCTTAATCCATTATGCCCTAGTCTCGTATTATTTGCAATGCAGCAGATTTGGCAGTTTTTAAAATCATCGTCTCTAAAATTTAAATTTTCCGGAATACCAACAGATAAATTTTTCAACTTTTTTATATAACGTCCATTTAAGTGACCCAACCTTCTGTGTATAATTATTTTTTTATTTAATATATTATTATTATTATGAATATCATTATACCATCAGTATCTTCATTATTATTTGAATTTTCATCATTTGGTATATTTTCTGAATTGTTATTACTTTCACCCCCTCAGGTGAATCTGTATTTTCATTTAATATGCTCTCTTCCACATTTTCTTGTATTTCAAGTTCAATTGAAAGATCCTCCCATTCGTCCTCATTTTCTTGGGTTACTGGGCATATTTTTGTATAACTATCTAATTCTAAATTAAAATTTTCATCGTTTTTTTTTTTTTTTTTATCATTATTATAATTATCCATATTGTAATGAATATAAAATATTCCGTTTTCCTTCGGGGCAGTTATTAGAATTTCCCCACTTTCTATAAAATATATATTAGCACAATCTTTTTGTTGGTCAATATTTACTGTACCCGTATTAGTGATTTTTATTGCGCTAATTATATCAATATTTAAATCAGGTACCTAATGTACATCATTTAATTCTATCAATGACTGTACTCTGTGGAAATTTTCAATTTTTATGGTCATTTGACTAGTGTGTGTTGCATACAAGAAAGCATTTTTACCAGCACATTGAAGTTTTACTGGGGTGATAAATTTTTTAATGTTTCTTAATTTATTTATATCTGATGTTAGGTGCACTTCCACCGCTCCATCTAAAATTGCTTTGTTTTCTAGATGTGAATAATTTTCATTTGTTTCATTATTTTTAATTAATTTATTTAATAGCCATTCATTTGAATTATTTGTATATTTTTTGATTATGCAGGACATTTTTACCTGCTGTTTGGGATTCTCTTTTTTATTTGTTGTATTATTATTATTTTGGATTGGTTTAGGTGGATAATTATTTTGATTTTTATTTGTATTTTCATTATTATTATTTTGTTGGGTATTATTATTATTGCAATTTTGGGCTATGTGACCATTTTGACCACATTTATAACATTTTGGTTTATTTGGGTTATAATTTCTATTATTACCTCTATAATTATTGCCTCGGTAATTTCCATTATTTCGATAATTATTTCTTCTATAATTACCGTTTCCGTTATTATTCGAACTATTATTATTATTTTGATGTGTATTAGGTTCATTGCCGTTTGCATTATTATTTGTACTATAATTTCGATTGTTGCCTCTATAGTTATTATAACTATTACCTCTGTAATTGTTCGGCCTCGATAATTACTATTACAACCTCTATAATTATTATTATTACCATTGCCATTATTCCTATAGTTATTATTATTATTATTATTATTATTGGGATTATTAGTATTTTGTTTCTTTAATGTCTGATCTCTAAATTTTTGATCAGCATCTTCTCTCAAAATTCGCTTAAAATTATCAATATTTCGTTCATTAGGGGGTAGATTCTTGAACTGCATTTTTGCCAGGGCCTGTTCATAGCATAGTGCAAGTTGTAGGTTTTCTAATTCTTCCTCTTCACTCACTTCTTTTCCACTATCTCTTACGTCTGTAATGAGTTCATCCCATTTTTTAAGGAATCTTCTCATATTTCCCCCGGGTTGGAATCTAAATTCCATTCACTTAGATTTGGCCATGTTAGCTGTAACTGATGTTTTGGTACCATATATGTTATCTAATTTTTTTAACATCATTATGGCTGTGTTACAGTCTCGTATTTGCTTTGTAATATCATTAGAAACCCTTTCTAGTACAAATGCTTTTGCATTGTCTCGCATTTTACAGTAGTTTATCATTTCCTTACTGGGCCTAAAATTTAAATCATCTATGTGGGATATATAAGATTGTAAGAATTCATGCTCTCCAAAGATGTCATAATAACCAGCACCCCTAATGGCTGAAATAATAATTCGCCTCCAATCCAAGTAATACTTTCCATTGAACACTTTTCTTAATGGAGCTTGAATGGGTTTGATTTCATTTACACTCAACATATTTTCTTCAATTTTCTTGAAACCTAATAAATTATCTTCAATATTCGTAATAGATATATATTTTTTACTTTCTAATATCTCTTTTTCAATATTTCTTATAAGATTTCGTTCTTTTAATTCAATTTTTTCGTATTCTTTTTCAATATTATTAATTTTTTCTTTTTTCTTTTTTATCCAGTTTCTTTATTTCTTTATTTTTTTTTTAAAATTTTATTAATTTACTATTTCAAAAATCGATTTATAAATTTTTTCTCTGATTCCAATGAACTATATATTCTAGATGAAAAGTAATTTGGTGTTGAATCAGATATTTTAATGTATTTAAATGAGCTAATTTCCTCTATTTTTCCAGAGATGTCAATTGTGAAAGACTCCAATATTACTTCTCCCGTGAAATACGTATAACAAGGAAGATTATATGTTTCTAATTTCAAATCTACTACTTTCTCCCCTTCAAACTTTTTCAACAATTCTTTTAATTCCTCTTTCTCAATCTTATACTCTCCTATTTCATTTTCTAATATATTTATTAAAGTTGACATATATTTTATAAGGGAGTAGGAAAAAAAAAATTATTTATCACCACCTCAAATACACAATAAAAAATTTAAGAAACGTTAAAAATAATTCAACTAAACATATATTATATTGACATGAATGAATTTTTTCGTCGATTCGTTGTTGTGCAAATTTGTAGTTTTTTTGAGTCCCAATTTTCACCGTCGTAATCTCCGCCAAATTTTGATATAGGTTGGCCCAAAAATTTGTGGTCTTCGTTGTTGGTGATCTCTCGTGGAGTCCTTGAAGACGGGAGCAGAAGATTTCTTCAGGTGGTTCGCTGTATCGTTGGTGGTCTTTTCTGAATTGTAGTTCGTTGACTTTCAGGGTCGGCCGTTATTGGATCAGGAACAATTTTGGTTGTTTTTATTTTTTTTCGACTTCGAAAAAAAATTTTAATTAAAAAATTCGAGTTTAACTTTCTCGATTGCGCGACACTTTTTGTGTATTATTCGTATAAAAACGATATAAATTTATGCACAATAATGAATCAATTTCAAAAATAAGTCTGCTTTTTTATAATTTAATTTTATTCTTCATGATGTGAGGCGGTAAATACGAGGAATGAAAAAGAGTAAGAGAGAAGTTTTCACGATAGAATTTATTAGCAGACTAAAAATATAATTTCAAGTAAAATACATAATGGCGAAGCAACAGCGTTATCGGTTTGAGAATAGTAGGGGAAGCACTTCGTGATGAGAGTGTACGTGTGACATATACATATAGATTGATGTGTTGATGATGATGAAGAATGAGATGAGGTGGGATTTCGTATCAACAAAAATTATTTCAAAAATGGTAATTTTGTATTTATCAAATATTGAAAAGTTTAAAAAAAATAGATTTTGGTTGTTTCAATGCCATTTGTAAAGATTGTGTCGTTTGAAATTCCTGTTGTTCTTTCGTTTTTTCAATCAAAACCTCGTTTTAATTAATGATGTGAGACGTACAGAACTAGGATCGAAAGAACTTGAGACTTTTTACTTTAACAACATTTTATTGTGGACTAAAATTGTTAGATGTCAGTAGTTGGTACTACTGCAATCAAGATCTCCCACAGTCAAGTTCTCTTCGTTTTTATCTGTGTCTTTTTCTTCTTTCTGTTTTCTGGTCAAGAGGTGACGCTCATTCAACCTTGTATTCAATATGGCGATAAGACTTTGATTATTGATGTGAGGCGTACAGAACGAGGATCGAAAGAAC
Source organism: Ericerus pela (assembly GCA_011428145.1). Classification (NCBI taxonomy): domain Eukaryota; kingdom Metazoa; phylum Arthropoda; class Insecta; order Hemiptera; family Coccidae; genus Ericerus; species Ericerus pela. The sequence goes on from WOFM01000596.1 coordinate 630,246, forward strand.
TTGAGACTTCTAATAATCTGGAGGTTTATTACACGAATGATTAATACATTACAAACAAAATATGAAATGGCGAAGCAACAGCAATATCGTATCAAGAGTAGTAGGGGAAAGCACTTCGTGGTGAGAGTGTACGTATGACATATATATAATGATCGTGATGATGATGATGATGAAGAATGAGTGAAGGTGGGATTTCCGTTACAACACCCCCCTGAAATTTTACCGAATGAGTTCTTCATCATGTTTGACGCTGAAAGTAAACGAATTATTACTGTTTATACAAGAAAAATATTAATCCCAAAATGACATATGCGTAATAAAAAAAATTCCAAAAAAAATAAAATAAAAAATTTACATCTTATTATTTAAATATTATGGTAACTAATTTTTATTGTGCTGTGCTTCGAAATAA